>JAWPHD010020383.1:0-31928 GCA_037043455.1 Cyrtodaria siliqua | reverse complement strand
GATTATTGCAGCAAACCTGTATCAAGACACAACGTTAATCTCTTACCAAGTGAGCCCAGAAGTTGCATGTACAAGCCATGAAACGGC
The DNA here is from genome assembly GCA_037043455.1 of Cyrtodaria siliqua. NCBI lineage: Eukaryota > Metazoa > Mollusca > Bivalvia > Adapedonta > Hiatellidae > Cyrtodaria > Cyrtodaria siliqua. The sequence continues at coordinate 31,841 of JAWPHD010020383.1, read as the reverse complement.
AACAATGAGTTTCACCGTAAGTTTTTCATTTGTATACGTACTTTCAACAGAGATGACCACGTCAGAAATGCCACTGGCAGTCTATAGCACGCAAAATGATACTCGATGACATTTTATGTCCAAGGGACGTAATTCGTTTACGGGTAAATAGAAAAAATAGCGATAACGTTGCTCTTTCTGCGATCTGAGTGTCCAAATGGTTATTATTTATAAAGGTATTACGTATAGAATATGTACATTATTATCTGGCGTGTTGTAATGGTTGTTACTATGATACTTGTTATGATTATTGCAGCAAACCTGTATCAAGACACAACGTTAATCTCTTACCAAGTGAGCCCAGAAGTTGCATGTACAAGCCATGACACGGCAGAAATGAGTTTCACCGTAAGTTTTTCATTTGTATACGTACTTTCAACAGAGATGACCACGTCAGAAATGCCACTGGCACTCTATGGCACGCAAAATGATACTCGTTGACATTTTCTGTCCAAGGGACGTAATTCGTTTACGGGTAAATAGAAAAAATAGAGATAACGTTGCTCTTTCTGCGATCTGAGTGTCCAAATGGTTATTATTTATAAAGGTATTACGTAAAGAATATGTACATTATTATCTGGCGGGTTGTAATGGTTGTTACTATGATACTTGTTATGATTATTGCAGCAAACCTGTATCAAGACACAACGTTAATCTCTTACCAAGTGAGCCCAGAAGTTGCATGTACAAGCCATGACACGGCAACAATGAGTTTCACCGTAAGTTTTTCATTTGTATACGTACTTTCAACAGAGATGACCACGTCAGAAATGCCACTGGCACTCTATGGCACGCAAAATGATACTCGTTGACATTTTCTGTCCAAGGGACGTAATTCGTTTACGGGTAAATAGAAAAAATAGAGATAACGTTGCTCTTTCTGCGATCTGAGTGTCCAAATGGTTATTATTTATAAAGGTATTACGTAAAGAATATGTACATTATTATCTGGCGTGTTGTAATGGTTGTTACTATGATACTTGTTATGATTATTGCAGCAAACCTGTATCAAGACACAACGTTAATCTCTTATCAAGTGAGCCCAGAAGTTGCATGTACAAGCCATGACACGGCAACAATGAGTTTCACCGTAAGTTTTTCATTTGTATACGTACTTTCAACAGAGATGACCACGTCAGAAATGCCACTGGCACTCTATGGCACGTAAAATGATACTCGTTGACATTTTATGTCCAAGGGACGTAATTCGTTTACGGGTAAATAGAAAAAAATAGAGATAACGTTGCTCTTTCTGCGATCTGAGTGTCCAAATGGTTATTATTTATAAAGGTATTACGTATAGAATATGTACATTATTATCTGGCGTGTTGTAATGGTTGTTACTATGATACTTGTTATGATTATTGCAGAAAACCTGTATCAAGACACAACGTTAATCTCTTACCGAGTGAGCCAGGAAGTTGCATGTACAAGCCATGACACGGCAACAATGAGTTTTACCGTAAGTTTTTCATTTGTATACGTACTTTCAACAGAGATGACCACGTCAGAAATGCCACTGGCACTCTATGGCACGCAAAATGATACTCGTTGACATTTTATGTCCAAGGGACGTAATTCGTTTACGGTTAAATAGAAAAAATAGAGATAACGTTGCTCTTTCTGCGATCTGAGTGTCCAAATGGTTATTATTTATAAAGGTATTACGTATAGAATATGTACATTATTATCTGGCGTGTTGTAATGGTTGTTACTATGATACTTGTTATGATTATTGCAGCAAACCTGTATCAAGACACAACGTTAATCTCTTACATAGTGAGCCCAGAAGTTGCATGTACAAGCCATGAAACGGCAACAATGAGTTTAACCGTAAGTTTTTCATTTGTATACGTACTTTCAACAGAGATGACCACGTCAGAAATGCCACTGGCAGTCTATAGCACGCAAAATGATACTCGATGACATTTTATGTCCAAGGGACGTAATTCGTTTACGGGTAAATAGAAAAAATAGAGATAACGTTGCTCTTTCTGCGATCTGAGTGTCCAAATGGTTATTATTTATAAAGGTATTACGTATAGAATATGTACAATATTATCTGGCGTGTTGTAATGGTTGTTACTATGATACTTGTTATGATTATTGCAGCAAACCTGTATCAAGACACAACGTTAATCTCTTACCAAGTGAGCCCAGAAGTTGCATGTACAAGCCATGAAACGGCAACAATGAGTTTCACCGTAAGTTTTTCATTTGTATACGTACTTTCAACAGAGATGACCACGTCAGAAATGCCACTGGCAGTCTATAGCACGCAAAATGATACTCGATGACATTTTATGTCCAAGGGACGTAATTCGTTTACGGGTAAATAGAAAAAATAGAGATAACGTTGCTCTTTCTGCGATCTGAGTGTCCAAATGGTTATTATTTATAAAGGTATTACGTATAGAATATGTACATTATTATCTGGCGTGTTGTAATGGTTGTTACTATGATACTTGTTATGATTATTGCAGCAAACCTGTATCAAGACACAACGTTAATCTCTTACCAAGTGAGCCCAAAAGTTGCATGTACAAGCCATGACACGGCAACAATGAGTTTCACCGTAAGTTTTTCATTTGTATACGTACTTTCAACAGAGATGACCACGTCAGAAATGCCACTGGCACTCTATGGCACGCAAAATGATACTCGTTGACATTTTATGTCCAAGGGACGTAATTCGTTTACGGGTAAATAGAAAAAATAGAGATAACGTTGCTCTTTCAGCGATCTGAGTGTCCAAATGGTTATTATTTATAAAGGTATTACGTATAGAATATGTACATTATTATCTGGCATGTTGTAATGGTTGTTACTATGATACTTGTAATGATTATTGCAGCAAACCTGTATCAAGACACAACGTTAATCGCTTACCAAGTGAGCCCAGAAGTTGCATGTACAAGCCATGACACGGCAACAATGAGTTTCACCGTAAGTTTTTCATTTGTATACGTACTTTCAACAGAGATGACCACGTCAGAAATGCCACTGGCACTCTATGGCACGCAAAATGATACTCGTTGACATTTTATGTCCAAGGGACGTAATTCGTTTACGGGTAAATAGAAAAAATAGAGATAACGTTGCTCTTTCTGCGATCTGAGTGTCCAAATAGTTATTATTTATAAAGGTATTACGTAAAGAATATGTACATTATTATCTTGCGTGTTGTAATGGTTGTTACTATGATACTTGTTATGATTATTGCAGCAAACCTGTATCAAGACACAACGTTAATCTCTTACCAAGTGAGCCCAGAAGTTGCATGTACAAGCCATGACACGGCAACAATGAGTTTCACCGTAAGTTTTTCATTTGTATACGTACTGTCAACAGAGATGACCACGTCAGAAATGCCACTGGCACTCTATGGCACGCAAAATGATACTCGTTGACATTTTATGTCCAAGGGACGTAATTCGTTTACGGGTAAATAGAAAAAATAGAGATAACGTTGCTCTTTCTGCGATCTGAGTGTCCAAATGGTTATTATTTATAAAGGTATTACGTATAGAATATGTACATTTTTATCTGGCGTGTTGTAATGGTTGTTACTATGATACTTGTTATGATTATTGCAGCAAACCTGTATCAAGACACAACGTTAATCTCTTACCAAGTGAGCCCAGAAGTTGCATGTACAAGCCATGACACGGCAACAATGAGTTTCACCGTAAGTTTTTCATTTGTATACGTACTTTCAACAGAGATGACCACGTCAGAAATGCCACTGGCACTCTATGGCACGCAAAATGATACTCGTTGACATTTTATGTCCAAGGGACGTAATTCGTTTACGGGTAAATAGAAAAAATAGAGATAACGTTGCTCTTTCTGCGATCTGAGTGTCCAAATGGTTATTATTTATAAAGGTATTACGTAAAGAATATGTACATTATTATCTGGCGTGTTGTAATGGTTGTTACTATGATACTTGTTATGATTATTGCAGCAAACCTGTATCAAGACACAACGTTAATCTCTTACCAAGTGAGCCCAGAAGTTGCATGTACAAGCCATGACACGGCAACAATGAGTTTCACCGTAAGTTTTTCATTTGAATACGTACTTTCAACAGAGATGACCACGTCAGAAATGCCACTGGCAGTCTATAGCACGCAAAATGATACTCGTTGACATTTTATGTCCAAGGGACGTAATTCGTTTACGGGTAAATAGAAAAAATAGAGATAACGTTGCTCTTTCTGCGATCTGAGTGTCCAAATGGTTATTATTTATAAAGGTATTACGTATAGAATATGTACAATATTATCTGGCGTGTTGTAATGGTTGTTACTATGATACTTGTTATGATTATTGCAGCAAACCTGTATCAAGACACAACGTTAATCTCTTACCAAGTGAGCCCAGAAGTTGCATGTACAAGCCATGAAACGGCAACAATGAGTTTCACCGTAAGTTTTTCATTTGTATACGTACTTTCAACAGAGATGACCACGTCAGAAATGCCACTGGCAGTCTATAGCACGCAAAATGATACTCGATGACATTTTATGTCCAAGGGACGTAATTCGTTTACGGGTAAATAGAAAAAATAGCGATAACGTTGCTCTTTCTGCGATCTGAGTGTCCAAATGGTTATTATTTATAAAGGTATTACGTATAGAATATGTACATTATTATCTGGCGTGTTGTAATGGTTGTTACTATGATACTTGTTATGATTATTGCAGCAAACCTGTATCAAGACACAACGTTAATCTCTTACCAAGTGAGCCCAGAAGTTGCATGTACAAGCCATGACACGGCAGAAATGAGTTTCACCGTAAGTTTTTCATTTGTATACGTACTTTCAACAGAGATGACCACGTCAGAAATGCCACTGGCACTCTATGGCACGCAAAATGATACTCGTTGACATTTTCTGTCCAAGGGACGTAATTCGTTTACGGGTAAATAGAAAAAATAGAGATAACGTTGCTCTTTCTGCGATCTGAGTGTCCAAATGGTTATTATTTATAAAGGTATTACGTAAAGAATATGTACATTATTATCTGGCGTGTTGTAATGGTTGTTACTATGATACTTGTTATGATTATTGCAGCAAACCTGTATCAAGACACAACGTTAATCTCTTACCAAGTGAGCCCAGAAGTTGCATGTACAAGCCATGACACGGCAACAATGAGTTTCACCGTAAGTTTTTCATTTGTATACGTACTTTCAACAGAGATGACCACGTCAGAAATGCCACTGGCACTCTATGGCACGCAAAATGATACTCGTTGACATTTTATGTCCAAGGGACGTAATTCGTTTACGGGTAAATAGAAAAAATAGAGATAACGTTGCTCTTTCTGCGATCTGAGTGTCCAAATGGTTATTATTTATAAAGGTATTACGTAAAGAATATGTACATTATTATCTGGCGGGTTGTAATGGTTGTTACTATGATACTTGTTATGATTATTGCAGCAAACCTGTATCAAGACACAACGTTAATCTCTTACCAAGTGAGCCCAGAAGTTGCATGTACAAGCCATGACACGACAACAATGAGTTTCACCGTAAGTTTTTCATTTGTATACGTACTTTCAACAGAGATGACCACGTCAGAAATGCCACTGGCACTCTATGGCACGCAAAATGATACTCGTTGACATTTTCTGTCCAAGGGACGTAATTCGTTTACGGGTAAATAGAAAAAATAGAGATAACGTTGCTCTTTCTGCGATCTGAGTGTCCAAATGGTTATTATTTATAAAGGTATTACGTAAAGAATATGTACATTATTATCTGGCGTGTTGTAATGGTTGTTACTATGATACTTGTTATGATTATTGCAGCAAACCTGTATCAAGACACAACGTTAATCTCTTACCAAGTGAGCCCAGAAGTTGCATGTACAAGCCATGACACGGCAACAATGAGTTTCACCGTAAGTTTTTCATTTGTATACGTACTTTCAACAGAGATGACCACGTCAGAAATGCCACTGGCACTCTATGGCACGCAAAATGATACTCGTTGACATTTTATGTCCAAGGGACGTAATTCGTTTACGGGTAAATAGAAAAAAATAGAGATAACGTTGCTCTTTCTGCGATCTGAGTGTCCAAATGGTTATTATTTATAAAGGTATTACGTATAGAATATGTACATTATTATCTGGCGTGTTGTAATGGTTGTTACTATGATACTTGTTATGATTATTGCAGAAAACCTGTATCAAGACACAACGTTAATCTCTTACCGAGTGAGCCCAGAAGTTGCATGTACAAGCCATGACACGGCAACAATGAGTTTTACCGTAAGTTTTTCATTTGTATACGTATTTTCAACAGAGATGACCACGTCAGAAATGCCACTGGCACTCTATGGCACGCAAAATGATACTCGTTGACATTTTATGTCCAAGGGATGTAATTCGTTTACGGGTAAATAGAAAAAATAGAGATAACGTTGCTCTTTCTGCGATCTGAGTGTCCAAATGGTTATTATTTATAAAGGTATTACGTATAGAATATGTACATTATTATCTGGCGTGTTGTAATGGTTGTTACTATGATACTTGTTATGATTATTGCAGCAAACCTGTATCAAGACACAACGTTAATCTCTTACCAAGTGAGCCCAGAAGTTGCATGTACAAGCCATGAAACGGCAACAATGAGTTTAACCGTAAGTTTTTCATTTGTATACGTACTTTCAACAGAGATGACCACGTCAGAAATGCCACTGGCAGTCTATAGCACGCAAAATGATACTCGATGACATTTTATGTCCAAGGGACGTAATTCGTTTACGGGTAAATAGAAAAAATAGAGATAACGTTGCTCTTTCTGCGATCTGAGTGTCCAAATGGTTATTATTTATAAAGGTATTACGTATAGAATATGTACAATATTATCTGGCGTGTTGTAATGGTTGTTACTATGATACTTGTTATGATTATTGCAGCAAACCTGTATCAAGACACAACGTTAATCTCTTACCAAGTGAGCCCAGAAGTTGCATGTACAAGCCATGAAACGGCAACAATGAGTTTCACCGTAAGTTTTTCATTTGTATACGTACTTTCAACAGAGATGACCACGTCAGAAATGCCACTGGCAGTCTATAGCACGCAAAATGATACTCGATGACATTTTATGTCCAAGGGACGTAATTCGTTTACGGGTAAATAGAAAAAATAGAGATAACGTTGCTCTTTCTGCGATCTGAGTGTCCAAATGGTTATTATTTATAAAGGTATTACGTATAGAATATGTACATTATTATCTGGCGTGTTGTAATGGTTGTTACTATGATACTTGTTATGATTATTGCAGCAAACCTGTATCAAGACACAACGTTAATCTCTTACCAAGTGAGCCCAAAAGTTGCATGTACAAGCCATGACACGGCAACAATGAGTTTCACCGTAAGTTTTTCATTTGTATACGTACTTTCAACAGAGATGACCACGTCAGAAATGCCACTGGCACTCTATGGCACGCAAAATGATACTCGTTGACATTTTATGTCCAAGGGACGTAATTCGTTTACGGGTAAATAGAAAAAATAGAGATAACGTTGCTCTTTCTGCGATCTGAGTGTCCAAATGGTTATTATTTATAAAGGTATTACGTATAGAATATGTACATTATTATCTGGCATGTTGTAATGGTTGTTACTATGATACTTGTAATGATTATTGCAGCAAACCTGTATCAAGACACAACGTTAATCGCTTACCAAGTGAGCCCAGAAGTTGCATGTACAAGCCATGACACGGCAACAATGAGTTTCACCGTAAGTTTTTCATTTGTATACGTACTTTCATCAGAGATGACCACGTCAGAAATGCCACTGGCACTCTATGGCACGCAAAATGATACTCGTTGACATTTTATGTCCAAGGGACGTAATTCGTTTACGGGTAAATAGAAAAAATAGAGATAACGTTGCTCTTTCTGCGATCTGAGTGTCCAAATGGTTATTATTTATAAAGGTATTACGTAAAGAATATGTACATTATTATCTTGCGTGTTGTAATGGTTGTTACTATGATACTTGTTATGATTATTGCAGCAAACCTGTATCAAGACACAACGTTAATCTCTTACCAAGTGAGCCCAGAAGTTGCATGTACAAGCCATGACACGGCAACAATGAGTTTCACCGTAAGTTTTTCATTTGTATACGTACTGTCAACAGAGATGACCACGTCAGAAATGCCACTGGCACTCTATGGCACGCAAAATGATACTCGTTGACATTTTATGTCCAAGGGACGTAATTCGTTTACGGGTAAATAGAAAAAATAGAGATAACGTTGCTCTTTCTGCGATCTGAGTGTCCAAATGGTTATTATTTATAAAGGTATTACGTATAGAATATGTACATTTTTATCTGGCGTGTTGTAATGGTTGTTACTATGATACTTGTTATGATTATTGCAGCAAACCTGTATCAAGACACAACGTTAATCTCTTACCAAGTGAGCCCAGAAGTTGCATGTACAAGCCATGACACGGCAACAATGAGTTTCACCGTAAGTTTTTCATTTGTATACGTACTTTCAACAGAGATGACCACGTCAGAAATGCCACTGGCACTCTATGGCACGCAAAATGATACTCGTTGACATTTTATGTCCAAGGGACGTAATTCGTTTACGGGTAAATAGAAAAAATAGAGATAACGTTGCTCTTTCTGCGATCTGAGTGTCCAAATGGTTATTATTTATAAAGGTATTACGTAAAGAATATGTACATTATTATCTGGCGTGTTGTAATGGTTGTTACTATGATACTTGTTATGATTATTGCAGCAAACCTGTATCAAGACACAACGTTAATCTCTTACCAAGTGAGCCCAGAAGTTGCATGTACAAGCCATGACACGGCAACAATGAGTTTCACCGTAAGTTTTTCATTTGTATACGTACTTTCAACAGAGATGACCACGTCAGAAATACCACTGGCACTCTATGGCACGCAAAATGATACTCGTTGACATTTTATGTCCAAGGGACGTAATTCGTTTACGGGTAAATAGAAAAAATAGAGATAACGTTGCTCTTTCTGCGATCTAAGTGTCCAAATGGTTATTATTTATAAAGGTATTACGTATAGAATATGTACATTATTATCTAGCGTGTTGTAATGGTTGTTACTATGATACTTGTTATGATTATTGCAGCAAACCTGTATCAAGACACATCGTTAATCTCTTACCAAGTGAGCCCAGAAGTTGCATGTACATGCCATGACAAGGCAACAATGAGTTTCACCGTAAGTTTTTCATTTGTATACGTACTTTCAACAGAGATGACCACGTCAGAAATGCCACTGGCACTCTATGGCACACAAAATGATACTCGTTGACATTTTATGTCCAAGGGACGTAATTCGTTTACGGGTAAATAGAAAAAATAGCGATAACGTTGCTCTTTCTGCGATCTGAGTGTCCAAATGGTTATTATTTATAAAGGTATTACGTATAGAATATGTACATTATTATCTGGCGTGTTGTAATGGTTGTTACTATGATACTTGTTATGATTATTGCAGCAAACCTGTATCAAGACACAACGTTAATCTCTTACCAAGTGAGCCCAGAAGTTGCATGTACAAGCCATGACACGGCAACAATGAGTTTCACCGTAAGTTTTTCATTTGTATACGTACTTTCAACAGAGATGACCACGTCAGAAATGCCACTGGCACTCTATGGCACGCAAAATGATACTCGTTGACATTTTCTGTCCAAGGGACGTAATTCGTTTACGGGTAAATAGAAAAAATAGAGATAACGTTGCTCTTTCTGCGATCTGAGTGTCCAAATGGTTATTATTTATAAAGGTATTACGTAAAGAATATGTACATTATTATCTGGCGTGTTGTAATGGTTGTTACTATGATACTTGTTATGATTATTGCAGCAAACCTGTATCAAGACACAACGTTAATCTCTTACCAAGTGAGCCCAGAAGTTGCATGTACAAGCCATGACACGGCAACAATGAGTTTCACCGTAAGTTTTTCATTTGTATACGTACTTTCCAGAGATGACCACGTCAGAAATGCCACTGGCACTCTATGGCACGCAAAATGATACTCGTTGACATTTTATGTCCAAGGGACGTAATTCGTTTACGGGTAAATAGAAAAAATAGAGATAACGTTGCTCTTTCTGCGATCTGAGTGTCCAAATGGTTATTATTTATAAAGGTATTACGTAAAGAATATGTACATTATTATCTGGCGGGTTGTAATGGTTGTTACTATGATACTTGTTATGATTATTGCAGCAAACCTGTATCAAGACACAACGTTAATCTCTTACCAAGTGAGCCCAGAAGTTGCATGTACAAGCCATGACACGGCAACAATGAGTTTCACCGTAAGTTTTTCATTTGTATACGTACTTTCAACAGAGATGACCACGTCAGAAATGCCACTGGCACTCTATGGCACGCAAAATGATACTCGTTGACATTTTCTGTCCAAGGGACGTAATTCGTTTACGGGTAAATAGAAAAAATAGAGATAACGTTGCTCTTTCTGCGATCTGAGTGTCCAAATGGTTATTATTTATAAAGGTATTACGTAAAGAATATGTACATTATTATCTGGCGTGTTGTAATGGTTGTTACTATGATACTTGTTATGATTATTGCAGCAAACCTGTATCAAGACACAACGTTAATCTCTTACCAAGTGAGCCCAGAAGTTGCATGTACAAGCCATGACACGGCAACAATGAGTTTCACCGTAAGTTTTTCATTTGTATACGTACTTTCAACAGAGATGACCACGTCAGAAATACCACTGGCACTCTATGGCACGCAAAATGATACTCGTTGACATTTATGTCCAAGGGACGTAATTCGTTTACGGGTAAATAGAAAAAAATAGAGATAACGTTGCTCTTTCTGCGATCTGAGTGTCCAAATGGTTATCTATTTATAAAGGTATTACGTATAGAATATGTACATTATTATCTGGCGTGTTGTAATGGTTGTTACTATGATACTTGTTATGATTATTGCAGAAAACCTGTATCAAGACACAACGTTAATCTCTTACCGAGTGAGCCAGAAGTTGCATGTACAAGCCATGACACGGCAACAATGAGTTTTACCGTAAGTTTTCATTTGTATACGTACTTTCAACAGAGATGACCACGTCAGAAATGCCACTGGCACTCTATGGCACGCAAAATGATACTCGTTGACATTTTATGTCCAAGGGACGTAATTCGTTTACGGGTAAATAGAAAAAATAGAGATAACGTTGCTCTTTCTGCGATCTGAGTGTCCAAATGGTTATTATTTATAAAGGTATTACGTATAGAATATGTACATTATTATCTGGCGTGTTGTAATGGTTGTTACTATGATACTTGTTATGATTATTGCAGCAAACCTGTATCAAGACACAACGTTAATCTCTTACCAAGTGAGCCCAGAAGTTGCATGTACAAGCCATGAAACGGCAACAATGAGTTTAACCGTAAGTTTTTCATTTGTATACGTACTTTCAACAGAGATGACCACGTCAGAAATGCCACTGGCAGTCTATAGCACGCAAAATGATACTCGATGACATTTTATGTCCAAGGGACGTAATTCGTTTACGGGTAAATAGAAAAAATAGAGATAACGTTGCTCTTTCTGCGATCTGAGTGTCCAAATGGTTATTATTTATAAAGGTATTACGTATAGAATATGTACAATATTATCTGGCGTGTTGTAATGGTTGTTACTATGATACTTGTTATGATTATTGCAGCAAACCTGTATCAAGACACAACGTTAATCTCTTACCAAGTGAGCCCAGAAGTTGCATGTATGTACAAGCCATGAAACGGCAACAATGAGTTTCACCGTAAGTTTTTCATTTGTATACGTACTTTCAACAGAGATGACCACGTCAGAAATGCCACTGGCAGTCTATAGCACGCAAAATGATACTCGATGACATTTTATGTCCAAGGGACGTAATTCGTTTACGGGTAAATAGAAAAAATAGAGATAACGTTGCTCTTTCTGCGATCTGAGTGTCCAAATGGTTATTATTTATAAAGGTATTACGTATAGAATATGTACATTATTATCTGGCGTGTTGTAATGGTTGTTACTATGATACTTGTTATGATTATTGCAGCAAACCTGTATCAAGACACAACGTTAATCTCTTACCAAGTGAGCCCAAAAGTTGCATGTACAAGCCATGACACGGCAACAATGAGTTTCACCGTAAGTTTTTCATTTGTATACGTACTTTCAACAGAGATGACCACGTCAGAAATGCCACTGGCACTCTATGGCACGCAAAATGATACTCGTTGACATTTTATGTCCAAGGGACGTAATTCGTTTACGGGTAAATAGAAAAAATAGAGATAACGTTGCTCTTTCTGCGATCTGAGTGTCCAAATGGTTATTATTTATAAAGGTATAACGTATAGAATATGTACATTATTATCTGGCATGTTGTAATGGTTGTTACTATGATACTTGTAATGATTATTGCAGCAAACCTGTATCAAGACACAACGTTAATCGCTTACCAAGTGAGCCCAGAAGTTGCATGTACAAGCCATGACACGGCAACAATGAGTTTCACCGTAAGTTTTTCATTTGTATACGTACTTTCAACAGAGATGACCACGTCAGAAATGCCACTGGCACTCTATGGCACGCAAAATGATACTCGTTGACATTTTATGTCCAAGGGACGTAATTCGTTTACGGGTAAATAGAAAAAATAGAGATAACGTTGCTCTTTCTGCGATCTGAGTGTCCAAATGGTTATTATTTATAAAGGTATTTCGTAAAGAATATGTACATTATTATCTTGCGTGTTGTAATGGTTGTTACTATGATACTTGTTATGATTATTGCAGCAAACCTGTATCAAGACACAACGTTAATCTCTTACCAAGTGAGCCCAGAAGTTGCATGTACAAGCCATGACACGGCAACAATGAGTTTCACCGTAAGTTTTTCATTTGTATACGTACTTTCAACAGAGATGACCACGTCAGAAATGCCACTGGCACTCTATGGCACACAAATTGATACTCGTTGACATTTTATGTCCAAGGGACGTAATTCGTTTACGGGTAAATAGAAAAAATAGCGATAACGTTGCTCTTTCTGCGATCTGAGTGTCCAAATGGTTATTATTTATAAAGGTATTACGTATAGAATATGTACATTTTTATCTGGCGTGTTGTAATGGTTGTTACTATGATACTTGTTATGATTATTGCAGCAAACCTGTATCAAGACACAACGTTAATCTCTTACCAAGTGAGCCCAGAAGTTGCATGTACAAGCCATGACACGGCAACAATGAGTTTCACCGTAAGTTTTTCATTTGTATACGTACTTTCAACAGAGATGAGCACATCAGAAATGCCACTGGCACTCTATGGCACGCAAAATGATACTCGTTGACATTTTATGTCCAAGGGACGTAATTCGTTTACGGGTAAATAGAAAAAAATAGAGATAACGTTGCTCTTTCTGCGATCTGAGTGTCCAAATGGTTATTATTTATAAAGGTATTACGTATAGAATATGTACATTATTATCTGGCGTGTTGTAATGGTTGTTACTATGATACTTGTTATGATTATTGCAGAAAACCTGTATCAAGACACAACGTTAATCTCTTACCGAGTGAGCCCAGAAGTTGCATGTACAAGCCATGACACGGCAACAATGAGTTTTACCGTAAGTTTTTCATTTGTATACGTACTTTCAACAGAGATGACCACGTCAGAAATGCCACTGGCACTCTATGGCACGCAAAATGATACTCGTTGACATTTTATGTCCAAGGGACGTAATTCGTTTACGGGTAAATAGAAAAAATAGAGATAACGTTGCTCTTTCTGCGATCTGAGTGTCCAAATGGTTATTATTTATAAAGGTATTACGTATAGAATATGTACAATATTATCTGGCGTGTTGTAATGGTTGTTACTATGATACTTGTTATGATTATTGCAGCAAACCTGTATCAAGACACAACGTTAATCTCTTACCAAGTGAGCCCAGAAGTTGCATGGACAAGCCATGACACGGCAACAATGAGTTTCACCGTAAGTTTTTCATTTGTATACGTACTTTCAACAGAGATGACCACGTCAGAAATGCCACTGGCACTCTATGGCACGCAAAATGATACTCGTTGACATTTTATGTCCAAGGGACGTAATTCGTTTACGGGTAAATAGAAAAAATAGAGATAACGTTGCTCTTTCTGCGATCTGAGTGTCCAAATGGTTATTATTTATAAAGGTATTACGTATAGAATATGTACATTATTATCTGGCGTGTTGTAATGGTTGTTACTATGATACTTGTTATGATTATTGCAGCAAACCTGTATCAAGACACAACGTTAATCTCTTACCAAGTGAGCCCAGAAGTTGCATGTACAAGCCATGACACGGCAACAATGAGTTTCACCGTAAGTTTTTCATTTGTATACGTACTTTCAACAGAGATGACCACGTCAGAAATGCCACTGGCACTCTATGGCACGCAAAATGATACTCGTTGACATTTTATGTCCAAGGGACGTAATTCGTTTACGGGTAAATAGAAAAAATAGAGATAACGTTGCTATTTCTGCGATCTGAGTGTCCAAATGGTTATTATTTATAAAGGTATTACGTATAGAATATGTACATTATTATCTGGCGTGTTGTAATGGTTGTTACTATGATACTTGTTATGATTATTGCAGCAAACCTGTATCAAGACACAACGTTAATCTCTTACCAAGTGAGCCCAGAAGTTGCATGGACAAGCCATGACACGGCAACAATGAGTTTCACCGTAAGTTTTTCATTTGTATACGTACTTTCAACAGAGATGACCACGTCAGAAATGCCACTGGCACTCTATGGCACGCAAAATGATACTCGTTGACATTTTATGTCCAAGGGACGTAATTCGTTTACGGGTAAATAGAAAAAATAGAGATAACGTTGCTCTTTCTGCGATCTGAGTGTCCAAATGGTTATTATTTATAAAGGTATTACGTATAGAATATGTACATTATTATCTGGCGTGTTGTAATGGTTGTTACTATGATACTTGTTATGATTATTGCAGCAAACCTGTATCAAGACACAACGTTAATCTCTTACCAAGTGAGCCCAGAAGTTGCATGGACAAGCCATGACACGGCAACAATGAGTTTCACCGTAAGTTTTTCATTTGTATACGTACTTTCAACAGAGATGACCACGTCAGAAATGCCACTGGCACTCTATGGCACGCAAAATGATACTCGTTGACATTTTATGTCCAAGGGACGTAATTCGTCTACGGGTAAATAGAAAAAATAGAGATAACGTTGCTCTTTCTGCGATCTGAGTGTCCAAATGGTTATTATTTATAAAGGTATTACGTATAGAATATGTACATTATTATCTGGCGTGTTGTAATGGTTGTTACTATGATACTTGTTATGATTATTGCAGCAAACCTGTATCAAGACACAACGTTAATCTCTTACCAAGTGAGCCCAGAAGTTGCATGTACAAGCCATGACACGGCAACAATGAGTTTCACCGTAAGTTTTTCATTTGTATACGTACTTTCAACAGAGATGACCACGTCAGAAATGCCACTGGCACTCTATGGCACGCAAAAATGATACTCGTTGACATTTTATGTCCAAGGGACGTAATTCGTTTACGTGTAAATAGAAAAAATAGAGATAACGTTGCTCTTTCTGCGATCTGAGTGTCCAAATGGTTAATTATTTATAAAGGTATTACGTATAGAATATGTACATTATTATCTGGCGTGTTGTAATGGTTGTTACTATGATACTTGTTATGATTATTGCAGCAAACCTGTATCAAGACACAACGTTAATCTCTTACCAAGTGAGCCCAGAAGTTGCATGTACAAGCCATGACACGGCAACAATGAGTTTTCACCGTAAGTTTTTTCATTTGTATACGTACTTTCAAACAGAGATGACCACGTCAGAAATGCCACTGGCACTCTATGGCACGCAAAATGATACTCGTTGACTTTTTATGTCCAAGGGACGTAATTCGTTTACGGGTAAAGAGAAAAAATAGAGATAACGTTGCTCTTTCTGCGATCTGAGTGTCCAAATGGTTATTATTTATAAAGGTATTACGTATAGAATATGTACAATATTATCTGGCGTGTTGTAATGGTTGTTACTATGATACTTGTTATGATTATTTGCAGCAAACCTGTATCAAGACACAACGTTAATCTCTTACCAAGTGAGCCCAGAAGTTGCATGTACAAGCCATGACACGGCAACAATGAGTTTCACCGTAAGTTTTTCATTTGTATACGTACTTTCAACAGAGATGACCACGTCAGAAATGCCACTGGCACTCTATGGCACGCAAATGATACTCGTTGACATTTTATGTCCAAGGGACGTAATTCGTTTACGGGTAAATAGAAAAAATAGAGATAAAGTTGCTCTTTCTGCGATCTGAGTGTCCAAATGGTTATTATTTATAAAGGTATTACGTATAGAATATGTACATTATTATCTGGCGTGTTGTAATGGTTGTTACTAATGATACTTGTTATGATTATTGCAGCAAACCTGTATCAGACACAACGTTAATCTCTTACCAAGTGAGCCCAGAAGTTGCATGTACAAGCCATGACACGGCAACAATGAGTTTCACCGTAAGTTTTTCATTTGTATACGTACTTTCAACAGAGATGAGCACGTCAGAAATGCCACTGGCACTCTATGGCACGCAAAATGATACTCGTTGACATTTTATGTCCAAGGGACGTAATTCGTTTACGGGTAAATAGAAAAAATAGAGAGATAACGTTGCTCTTTCTGCGATCTGAGTGTCCAAATGGTTATTATTTATAAAGGTATTACGTATAGAATATGTACATTATTATCTGGCGAGTTGTAATGGTTGTTACTATGATACTTGTTATGATTATTGCAGCAAACCTGTATCAAGACACAACGTTAATCTCTTACCAAGTGAGCCCAGATGTTGCATGTACAAGCCATGACACGGCAACAATGAGTTTCACCGTAAGTTTTTTCATTTGTATACGTACTTTCAACAGAGATGACCACGTCAGAAATGCCACTGGCACTCTATGGCACGCAAAAATGATACTCGTTGACATTTTATGTCCAAGGGACGTAATTCGTTTACGGGTAAATAGAAAAAAAATAGAGATAACGTTGCTCTTTCTGCGATCTGAGTGTCCAAATGGTTATTATTTATAAAGGTATTACGTAAATAATATGTACATTATTATCTGGCGTGTTGTTATGGTTGTTACTATGATACTTGTTATGATTATTGCAGCAAACCTGTATCAAGACACAACGTTAATCTCTTACAAGTGAGCCCAGAAGTTGCATGTACAAGCCATGACACGGCAACAATGAGTTTCACCGTAAGTTTTTCATTTGTATACGTACTTTCAACAGAGATGACCACGTCAGAAATGCCACTGGCACTCTATGGCACGCAAAATGATACTCGTTGACATTTTATGTCCAAGGGACGTAATTCGTTTACGGGTAAATAGAAAAAATAGAGATAACGTTGCTCTTTCTGCGATCTGAGTGTCCAAATGGTTATTATTTATAAAGGTATTACGTATAGAATATGTACATTATTATCTGGCGTGTTGTAATGGTTGTTACTATGATACTTGTTATGATTATTGCAGCAAACCTGTATCAAGACACAACGTTAATCTCTTACCAAGTGAGCCCAGAAGTTGCATGTACAAGCCATGACACGGCAACAATCTGTTTCACCGTAAGTTTTTCATTTGTATACGTACTTTCAACAGAGATGACCACGTCAGAAATGCACTGGCACTCTATGGCACGCAAAATGATACTCGTTGACATTTTATGTCCAAGGGACGTAATTCGTTTACGGGTAAATAGAAAAAATAAGAGATAACGTTGCTCTTTCTGCGATCTGAGTGTCCAAATGGTTATTATTTTATAAAGGTATTACGTAAAGAATATGTACATTATTATCTGCGTGTTGTAATGGTTGTTACTATGATACTTGTTATGATTATTGCAGCAAACCTGTAATTTGTATCATTTTTCGACTTTAACAATACGTTGGTTTTAGTCATATCTGTCTAACAGGACACAAGTAGTCAGAGTTGGACAGTATCAATCTGAGGAGAGAATCATCAAATCAGGTGTCCCTCAGGGATCTATCCTAGGACCACTTTTGTTCTTGATTTATGTAAATGATCTACCTTTAGCTTCCAAAGAAGCTTCAGTTGACATGTATGCTGATGACTCCACGCTACATACATCAAGGCTGGATGTGTCATCCATTGAGAATAAATTACAAACTGACTTAAATAACATAAATAACATGGTTATAAATCCTACAAAAACAACATGTATGCTATTAGGTTCAAAATATAAAATAAACATTCTCGAAAACTCACGCTTTCGATAGATAATTGCCTGATACAATCAGTGTCTTCTCAAAAACTTCTCGAATTACAATAGATCAACATCTAAAGTGGGATGTTTAGATAAGCAAAGTCTGTAATCATATATCGAGTAAATTCACTCTTTTAAGACGAATATCTAAATATTTGACACTTGATATGAAAAAGCTATTCTATAATGCATATTTAGTTCCAATATTTGATTATGGATCTATCCTCTGGAGTAATTGTACTAAATTAAATTTTACAAAGGTAGTTACTTTACAAAAAAAGCATCGCACGCTGGATTTAGATAAACCTTTACATACACCTTCTGCAAATCTTTTCAATGAGTTAAATTGGATGTCATTTGAAACAAGATGTAAATTTCAAGTAGGTGTTTTAGTTTATAAAGCAATTCATAATCTTACACACCAATATACATAAGTAAATTAATAACATTTTCTGAAAATAGCAGATATAATTTAAGATCATGCATTAAACATGACATTAAGCATCCTAGACCTAAATCCGATATTTAAAACAATCGTTTACCTATGTTGCCATGCGGACTTTGGAATTCAATCCCAGAAAAATATCCGACTTCTGTTTCTATTTATGCTTTCAAACACAATTATAAATTATTTCTATTTCAAGATAACAGGTGTTCTGCTCAAATTAAGTTGTGTTAGTAGTGAATACTTGTTTTTAATGCCAGCTTGAAACATATTATTAATGTTACGTGCATGTATTCACTTGCTATTGTTTATAAGTTGCTGTTGTTATCAGAAGGCCTCATGGAAGATAAGTGTTGTGCAATTGTTAGTATAATCTTAATGAGTTGTACCTCATGAAATAAAGAATTTATTATTATTATTATTATTATTATTATATTATTATCAAGACACAACGTTAATCTCTTACCAAGTGAGCCCAGAAGTTGCATGTACAAGCCATGACACGGCAACAATGAGTTTCACCGTAAGTTTTTCATTTGTATACGTACTTTCAACAGAGATGACCACGTCAGAAATGCCACTGGCACTCTATGAGCACGCAAAATGATACTCGTTGACATTTTATGTCCAAGGGACGTAATTCGTTTACGGGTAAATAGAAAAAATAGAGATAACGTTGCCTTCTTTCTGCGATCTGAGTGTCAAATGGTTATTATTTATAAAGGTATTACGTATAGAATATGTACATTAATTATCTGGCGTGTTGTAATGGTTGTTACTATGATACTTGTTATGATTATTGCAGCAAACCTGTATCAAGACACAACGTTAATCTCTTACCAAGTGAGCCCAGAAGTTGCATGTACAAGCCATGACACGGCAACAATGAGTTTCACCGTAAGTTTTTCATTTGTATACGTACTTTCAACAGAAGATGACCACGTCAGAAATGCCACTGGCACTCTATGGCACGCAAAATGATACTCGTTGACATTTTATGTCCAAGGGACGTAATTCGTTTACGGGTAAATAGAAAAAATAGAGATAACGTTGCTCTTTCTGCGATCTGAGTGTCCAAATGGTTATTATTTATAAAGGTATTACGTAAAGAATATGTACATTATTATCTGGCGTGTTGTAAAGGTTGTTACTATGATACTTGTTATGATTATTGCAGCAAACCTGTAATTTGTATCATTTTTCGACTTTAACAATACGTTGGTTTCAGTCATATCTGTCTAACAGGACACAAGTAGTCAGAGTTGGACAGTATCAATCTGAGGAGAGAATCATCAAATCAGGTGTCCCTCAGGGGATCTATCCTAGGACCACTTTTGTTCTTGATTTATGTAAATGATTTACCTTTAGCTTCCAAAGAAGCTTCAGTGACATGTATGCTGATGACTCCACGCTACATACATCAGGGCTGGATGTGTCATCCATTGAGAATAAATTACAAACTGACTTAAATAACATAAATAAATGGTGCACTATAAATAACATGGTTATAAATCCTACAAAAACAACATGTATGCTATTAGGTTCAAATTATAAAATAAACCATTCTCGAAAACTCACGCTTTCGATAGATAATTGCCTGATACAATCAGTGTCTTCTCAAAAACTTCTCGGAATTACAATAGATCAACATCTAAAGTGGGATGTTCAGATAAGCAAAGTCTGTAATCATATATCGAGTAAATTCACTCTTTTAAGACGAATATCTAAATATTTGACACTTGATATGAAAAAGCTATTCTATAATGCATATTTAGTTCCAATATTTGATTATGGATCTATCCTCTGGAGTAATTGTACTAAATTAAATTTTACAAAGGTTGTTACTTTACAAAAAAAGCATCGCACGCTGGATTTTGATAAAACCTTTACATACACCTTCTGCAAATCTTTTCAATGAGTTAAATTGGATGTCATTTGAAACAAGATGTAAATTTCAAGTAGGTGTTTTAGTTTATAAAGCAATTCATAATCTTACACCAATATACATAAGTAAATTAATAACATTTTCTGAAAATAGCAGATATAATTTAAGATCATGCATTAAACATGACATTAAGTATCCTAGACCAATATTTAAAACAATCGTTTACCTATGTTGCCTTGCGGACTTGGAATTCAATCCCAGAAAATATCCGGACTTCTGTTTCTATTTATGCTTTCAAACACAATTATAAATTATTTCTATTTCAAGATAACAGGTGTTCTGCTCAAATTAAGTTGTGTTAGTAGTGAATACTTGTTTTTAATGCCAGCTTGAAACATATTATTAATGTTACGTGCATGTATTCACTTTGCTATTGTTTATAAGTTGCTGTTGTTATCAGAAGGCCTCATAGAAGATAAGTGTTGTGCAATTGTTTGTATAATCTTAATGAGTTGTACCTTCATGAAATAAAGAATTTATTATTATTATTATTATTATTATTATTATATTATTATCAAAACACAACGTTAATCTCTTACCAAGTGAGCCCAGAAGTTGCATGTACAAGCCATGACACGGCAACAATGAGTTTCACCGTAAGTTTTTCATTTGTATACGTACTTTCAACAGAGATGACCACGTCAGAAATGCCACTGGCACTCTATGGCACGCAAAATGATACTCGTTGACATTTTATGTCCAAGGGACGTAATTCGTTTACGGGTAAATAGAAAAAATAAATAGAGATAACGTTGCTCTTTCTGCGATCTGAGTGTCCAAATGGTTATTATTTATAAAGGTATTACGTATAGAATATGTACAATATTATCTAGCGTGTTGTAATGGTTGTTACTATGATACTTGTTATGATTATTGCAGCAAACCTGTATCAAGACACAACGTTAATCTCTTACCAAGTGAGCCCAGAAGTTGCATGTACAAGCCATGACACGGCAACAATGAGTTTCACCGTAAGTTTTTCATTTGTATACGTACTTTCAACAGAGATGACCACGTCAGAAATGCCACTGGCAGTCTATGGCACGCAAAATGATACTCGTTGACATTTTATGTCCAAGGGACGTAATTCGTTTACGGGTAAATAGAAAAAATAGAGATAACGTTGCTCTTTCTGCGATCTGAGTGTCCAAATGGTTATTATTTATAAAGGTATTACGTATAGAATATGTACATTATTATCTGGCGTGTTGTAATGGTTGTTACTATGATACTTGTTATGATTATTGCAGCAAACCTGTATCAAGACACAACGTTAATCTCTTACCAAGTGAGCCCAGAAGTTGCATGTACAAGCCATGACACGGCAACAATGAGTTTCACCGTAAGTTTTTCATTTGTATACGTACTTTCAACAGAGATGACCACGTCAGAAATGCCACTGGCACTCTATGGCACGCAAAATGATACTCGTTGACATTTTATGTCCAAGGGACGTAATTCGTTTAAGGGTAAATAGAAAAAATAGAGATAACGTTGCTCTTTCTGCGATCTGAGTGTCCAAATGGTTATTATTTATAAAGGTATAACGTATAGAATATGTACATTATTATCTGGCGTGTTGTAATGGTTGTTACTATGATACTTGTTATGATTATTGCAGCAAACCTGTATCAAGACACAAAGTTAATCTCTTACCAAGTGAGCCCAGAAGTTGCATGTACAAGCCATGACACGGCAGAAATGAGTTTCACCGTAAGTTTTTCATTTGTATACGTACTTTCAACAGAGATGACCACGTCAGAAATGCCACTGGCACTCTATGGCACGCAAAATGATACTCGTTGACATTTTATGTCCAAGGGACGTAATTCGTTTACGGGGAAATAGAAAAAATAGAGATAACGTTGCTCTTTCTGCGATCTGAGTGTCCAAATGGTTATTATTTATAAAGGTATTACGTATAGAATATGTACATTATTATCTGGCGTGTTGTAATGGTTGTTACTATGATACTTGTTATGATTATTGCAGCAAACCTGTATCAAGACACAACGTTAATCTCTTACCAAGTGAGCCCAGAAGTTGCATGTACAAGCCATGACACGGCAACAATGAGTTTCACCGTAAGTTTTTCATTTGTATACGTACTTTCAACAGAGATGACCACGTCAGAAATGCCACTGGCACTCTATGGCACGCAAAATGATACTCGTTGACATTTTATGTCCAAGGGACGTAATTCGTTTACGGGTAAATAGAAAAAATAGAGATAACGTTGCTCTTTCTGCGATCTGAGTGTCCAAATGGTTATTATTTATGAAGGTATTACGTATAGAATATGTACATTATTATCTGGCGTGTTGTAATGGTTGTTACTATGATACTTGTTATGATTATTGCAGCAAACCTGTATCAAGACACAACGTTAATCTCTTACCAAGTGAGCCCAGAAGTTGCATGTACAAGCCATGACACGGCAGAAATGAGTTTCACCGTAAGTTTTTCATTTGTATACGTACTTTCAACAGAGATGACCACGTCAGAAATGCCACTGGCACTCTATGGCACGCAAAATGATACTCGTTGACATTTTATGTCCAAGGGACGTAATTCGTTTACGGGTAAATAGAAAAAATAGAGATAACGTTGCTCTTTCTGCGATCTGAGTGTCCAAATGGTTATTATTTATAAAGGTATTACGTATAGAATATGTACATTATTATCTGGCGTGTTGTAATGGTTGTTACTATGATACTTTTTATGATTATTGCAGCAAACCTGTATCAAGACACAACGTTAATCTCTTACCAAGTGAGCCCAGAAGTTGCATGTACAAGCCATGACACGGCAACAATGAGTTTCACCGTAAGTTTTTCATTTGTATACGTACTTTCAACAGAGATGACCACGTCAGAAATTCCTCTGGCACTCTATGGCACGCAAAATGATACTCGTTGACATTTTATGTCCAAGGGACGTAATTCGTTTACGGGTAAATAGACAAAATAGAGATAACGTTGCTCTTTCTGCGATCTGAGTGTCCAAATGGTTATTATTTATAAAGGTATTACGTAAAGAATATGTACATTATTATCTGGCGTGTTGTAATGGTTGTTACTATGATACTTGTTATGATTATTGCAGCAAACCTGTATCAAGACACAACGTTAATCTCTTACCAAGTGAGCCCAGAAGTTGCATGTACAAGCCATGACACGGCATCAATGAGTTTCACCGTAAGTTTTTCATTTGTATACGTACTTTCAACAGAGATGACCACGTCAGAAATGCCACTGGCACTCTATGGCACGCAAAATGATACTCGTTGACATTTTATGTCCAAGGGACGTAATTTGTTTACGGGTAAATAGAAAAAATAGCGATAACGTTGCTCTTTCTGCGATCTGAGTGTCCAAATGGTTATTATTTATAAAGGTATTACGTATAGAATATGTACATTAATATCTGGCGTGTTGCAATGGTTGTTACTATGATACTTGTTATGATTATTGCAGCAAACCTGTATCAAGACACAACGTTAATCTCTTACCAAGTGAGCCCAGAAGTTGCATGTACAAGCCATGACACGGCAACAATGAGTTTCACCGTAGGTTTTTCATTTGTATACGTACTTTCAACAGAGATGACCACGGCAGAAATGCCACTGGCACTCTATGGCACGCAAAATGATACTCGTTGACATTTTATGTCCAAGGGACGTAATTCGTTTACGGGTAAATAGAAAAAATAGAGATAACGTTGCTCTTTCTGCGATCTGAGTGTCCAAATGGTTATTATTTATAAAGGTATTACGTATAGAATATGTACATTATTATCTGGCGTGTTGTAATGGTTGTTACTATGATACTTGTTATGATTATTGCAGCAAACCTGTATCAAGACACAACGTTAATCTCTTACCAAGTGAGCCCAGAAGTTGCATGTACAAGCCATGACACGGCAACAATGAGTTTCACCGTAAGTTTTTCATTTGTATACGTACTTTCAACAGAGATGACCACGTCAGAAATGCCACTGGCACTCTATGGCACGCAAAATGATACTCGTTGACATTTTATGTCCAAGGGACGTAATTCGTTTACGGGTAAATAGACAAAATAGAGATAACGTTGCTCTTTCTGCGATCTGAGTGTCCAAATGGTTATTATTTATAAAGGTATTACGTAAAGAATATGTACATTATTATCTGGCGTGTTGTAATGGTTGTTACTATGATACTTGTTATGATTATTGCAGCAAACCTGTATCAAGACACAACGTTAATCTCTTACCAAGTGAGCCCAGAAGTTGCATGTACAAGCCATGACACGGCATCAATGAGTTTCACCGTAAGTTTTTCATTTGTATACGTACTTTCAACAGAGATGACCACGTCAGAAATGCCACTGGCACTCTATGGCACGCAAAATGATACTCGTTGACATTTTATGTCCAAGGGACGTAATTTGTTTACGGGTAAATAGAAAAAATAGCGATAACGTTGCTCTTTCTGCGATCTGAGTGTCCAAATGGTTATTATTTATAAAGGTATTACGTATAGAATATGTACATTAATATCTGGCGTGTTGCAATGGTTGTTACTATGATACTTGTTATGATTATTGCAGCAAACCTGTATCAAGACACAACGTTAATCTCTTACCAAGTGAGCCCAGAAGTTGCATGTACAAGCCATGACACGGCAACAATGAGTTTCACCGTAAGTTTTTCATTTGTATACGTACTTTCAACAGAGATGACCACGTCAGAAATGCCACTGGCACTCTATGGCACGCAAAATGATACTCGTTGACATTTTATGTCCAAGGGACGTAATTCGTTTACGGGTAAATAGAAAAAATAGAGATAACGTTGCTCTTTCTGCGATCTGAGTGTCCAAATGGTTATTATTTATAAAGGTATTACGTATAGAATATGTACATTATTATCTGGCGTGTTGTAATGGTTGTTACTATGATACTTGTTATGATTATTGCAGCAAACCTGTATCAAGACACAACGTTAATCTCTTACCAAGTGAGCCCAGAAGTTGCATGTACAAGCCATGACACGGCAACAATGAGTTTCACCGTAAGTTTTTCATTTGTATACGTACTTTCAACAGAGATGACCACGTCAGAAATGCCACTGGCACTCTATGGCACGCAAAATGATACTCGTTGACATTTTATGTCCAAGGGACGTAATTCGTTTACGGGTAAATAGAAAAAATAGAGATAACGTTGCTCTTTCTGCGATCTGAGTGTCCAAATGGTTATTATTTATAAGGGTATTACGTATAGAATATGTACATTATTATCTGGCGTGTTGTAATGGTTGTTACTATGATACTTGTTATGATTATTGCAGCAAACCTGTATCAAGACACAACGTTAATCTCTTACCAAGTGAGCCCAGAAGTTGCATGTACAAGCCATGACACGGCAACAATGAGTTTCACCGTAAGTTTTTCATTTGTATACGTACTTTCAACAGAGATGACCACGTCAGAAATGCCACTGGCACTCTATGGCACGCAAAATGATACTCGTTGACATTTTATGTCCAAGGGACGTAATTCGTTTACGGGTAAATAGAAAAAATACAGATAACGTTGCTCTTTCTGCGATCTGAGTGTCCAAATGGTTATTATTTATAAAGGTATTACGTATATAATATGTACATTATTATCTGGCGTGTTGTAATGGTTGTTACTATGATACTTGTTATGATTATTGCAGCAAACCTGTATCAAGACACAACGTTAATCTCTTACCAAGTGAGCCCAGAAGTTGCATGTACAAGCCATGACACGGCAACAATGAGTTTCACCGTAAGTTTTTCATTTGTATACGTACTTTCAACAGAGATGACCACGTCAGAAATGCCACTGGCACTCTATGGCACGCAAAATGATACTCGTTGACATTTTATGTCCAAGGGACGTAATTCGTTTACGGGTAAATAGAAAAAATAGAGATAACGTTGCTCTTTCTGCGATCTGAGTGTCCAAATGGTTATTATTTATAAAGGTATTACGTAAAGAATATGTACATTATTATCTGGCGTGTTGTAATGGTTGTTACTATGATACTTGTTATGATTATTGCAGCAAACCTGTATCAAGACACAACGTTAATCTCTTACCAAGTGAGCCCAGAAGTTGCATATACAAGCCATGACACGGCAACAATGAGTTTCACCGTAGGTTTTTTCATTTGTATACGTACTTTCAACAGAGATGACCACGTCAGAAATGCCACTGGCACTCTATGGCACGCAAAATGATACTCGTTGACATTTTATGTCCAAGGGACGTAATTCGTTTACGGGTAAATAGAAAACATAGAGATAACGTTGCTCTTTCTGCGATCTGAGTGTCCAAATGGTTATTATTTATAAAGGTATTACGTAAAGAATATGTACATTATTATCTGGCGTGTTGTAATGGTTGTTACTATGATACTTGTTATGATTATTGCAGCAAACCTGTATCAAGACACAACTTTAATCTCTTACCAAGTGAGCCCAGAAGTTGCATATACAAGCCATGACACGGCAACAATGAGTTTCACCGTAAGTTTTTCATTTGTATACGTACTTTCAACAGAGATGACCACGTCAGAAATGCCACTGGCACTCTATGGCACGCAAAATGATACTCGTTGACATTTTATGTCCAAGGGACGTAATTCGTTTACGGGTAAATAGAAAAAATAGAGATAACGTTGCTCTTTCTGCGATCTGAGTGTCCAAATGGTTATTATTTATAAAGGTATTACGTATAGAATATGTACATTATTATCTGGCGTGTTGTAATGGTTGTTACTATGATACTTGTTATGATTATTGCAGCAAACCTGTATCAAGACACAACGTTAATCTCTTACCAAGTGAGCCCAGAAGTTGGATGTACAAGCCATGACACGGCAACAATGAGTTTCACCGTAAGTTTTTCATTTGTATACGTACTTTCAACAGAGATGACCACGTCAGAAATGCCACTGGCACTCTATGGTACGCAAAATGATACTCGTTGACATTTTATGTCCAAGGGACGTAATTCGTTTACGGGTAAATAGAAAAAATAGAGATAACGTTGCTCTTTCTGCGATCTGAGTGTCCAAATGGTTATTATTTATAAAGGTATTACGTAAAGAATATGTACATTATTATCTGGCGTGTTGTAATGGTTGTTACTATGATACTTGTTATGATTATTGCAGCAAACCTGTATCAAGACACAACGTTAATCTCTTACCAAGTGAGCCCAGAAGTTGCATGTACAAGCCATGACACGGCAACAATGAGTTTCACCGTAAGTTTTTCATTTGTATACGTACTTTCAACAGAGATGACCACGTCAGAAATGCCACTGGCACTCTATGGCACGCAAAATGATACTCGTTGACATTTTATGTCCAAGGGACGTAATTCGTTTACGGGTAAATAGAAAAAATAGAGATAACGTTGCTCTTTCTGCGATCTGAGTGTCCAAATGGTTATTATTTATAAAGGTATTACGTAAAGAATATGTACATTATTATCTGGCGTGTTGTAATGGTTGTTACTATGATACTTGTTATGATTATTGCAGCAAACCTGTATCAAGACACAACGTTAATCTCTTACCAAGCGAGCCCAGAAGTTGCATGTACAAGCCATGACACGGCAACAATGAGTTTCACCGTAAGTTTTTCATTTGTATACGTACTTTAAACAGAGATGACCACGTCAGAAATGCCACTGGCATTCTATGGCACGCAAAATGATACTCGTTGACATGGTCCAAGGGACGTAATTCGTTTACGGGTAAATAGAAAAAATAGAGATAATGTTGCTCTTTCTGCGATCTGAGTGTCCAAATGGTTATTATTTATAAAGGTATTACGTAAAGAATATGTACATTATTATCTGGCGTGTTGTAATGGTTGTTACTATGATACTTGTTATGATTATTGCAGCAAACCTGTATCAAGACACAACGTTAATCTCTTACCAAGTGAGCCCAGAAGTTGCATGTACAAGCCATGACACGGCAACAATGAGTTTCACCGTAAGTTTTTCATTTGTATACGTACTTTCAACAGAGATGACCACGTCAGAAATTGCCACTGGCAGAGATGACCACGTCAGAAATGCCACTGGCACTCTATGGCACGCAAAATGATACTCGTTGACATTTTATGTCCAAGGGACGTAATTCGTTTACGGGTAAATAGAAAAAATAGAAATAACGTTGCTCTTTCTGCGATCTGAGTGTCCAAATGGTTATTATTTATAAAGGTATTACGTAAAGAATATGTACATTATTATCTGGCGTGTTGTAATGGTTGTTACTATGATACTTGTTATGATTATTGCAGCAAACCTGTATCAAGACACAACGTTAATCTCTTACCAAGTGAGCCCAGAAGTTGCATGTACAAGCCATGACACGGCAACAATGAGTTTCACCGTAAGTTTTTCATTTGTATACGTACTTTCAACAGAGATGACCACGTCAGAAATACCACTGGCACTCTATGGCACGCAAAATGATACTCGTTGACATTTTATGTCCAAGGGACGTAATTCGTTTACGGGTAAATAGAAAAAATAGAGATAACGTTGCTCTTTCTGCGATCTAAGTGTCCAAATGGTTATTATTTATAAAGGTATTACGTATAGAATATGTACATTATTATCTAGCGTGTTGTAATGGTTGTTACTATGATACTTGTTATGATTATTGCAGCAAACCTGTATCAAGACACATCGTTAATCTCTTACCAAGTGAGCCCAGAAGTTGCATGTACATGCCATGACAAGGCAACAATGAGTTTCACCGTAAGTTTTTCATTTGTATACGTACTTTCAACAGAGATGACCACGTCAGAAATGCCACTGGCACTCTATGGCACACAAAATGATACTCGTTGACATTTTATGTCCAAGGGACGTAATTCGTTTACGGGTAAATAGAAAAAATAGCGATAACGTTGCTCTTTCTGCGATCTGAGTGTCCAAATGGTTATTATTTATAAAGGTATTACGTATAGAATATGTACATTATTATCTGGCGTGTTGTAATGGTTGTTACTATGATACTTGTTATGATTATTGCAGCAAACCTGTATCAAGACACAACGTTAATCTCTTACCAAGTGAGCCCAGAAGTTGCATGTACAAGCCATGACACGGCAACAATGAGTTTCACCGTAAGTTTTTCATTTGTATACGTACTTTCAACAGAGATGACCACGTCAGAAATGCCACTGGCACTCTATGGCACGCAAAATGATACTCGTTGACATTTTCTGTCCAAGGGACGTAATTCGTTTACGGGTAAATAGAAAAAATAGAGATAACGTTGCTCTTTCTGCGATCTGAGTGTCCAAATGGTTATTATTTATAAAGGTATTACGTAAAGAATATGTACATTATTATCTGGCGTGTTGTAATGGTTGTTACTATGATACTTGTTATGATTATTGCAGCAAACCTGTATCAAGACACAACGTTAATCTCTTACCAAGTGAGCCCAGAAGTTGCATGTACAAGCCATGACACGGCAACAATGAGTTTCACCGTAAGTTTTTCATTTGTATACGTACTTTCAACAGAGATGACCACGTCAGAAATGCCACTGGCACTCTATGGCACGCAAAATGATACTCGTTGACATTTTATGTCCAAGGGACGTAATTCGTTTACGGGTAAATAGAAAAAATAGAGATAACGTTGATCTTTCTGCGATCTGAGTGTCCAAATGGTTATTATTTATAAAGGTATTACGTATAGAATATGTACAATATTATCTGGCGTGTTGTAATGGTTGTTACTATGATACTTGTTATGATTATTGCAGCAAACCTGTATCAAGACACAACGTTAACCTCTTACCAAGTGAGCCCAGAAGTTGCATGTACAAGCCATGACACGGCAACAATGAGTTTCACCGTAAGTTTTTCATTTGTATACGTACTTTCAACAGAGATGACCACGTCAGAAATGCCACTGGCACTCTATGGCACGCAAAATGATACTCGTTGACATTTTATGTCCAAGGGACGTAATTCGTTTACGGGTAAATAGAAAAAATAGAGATAACGTTGCTCTTTCTGCGATCTGAGTGTCCAAATGGTTATTATTTATAAGGGTATTACGTATAGAATATGTACATTATTATCTGGCGTGTTGTAATGGTTGTTACTATGATACTTGTTATGATTATTGCAGCAAACCTGTATCAAGACACAACGTTAATCTCTTACCAAGCGAGCCCAGAAGTTGCATGTACAAGCCATGACACGGCAACAATGAGTTTCACCGTAAGTTTTTCATTTGTATACGTACTTTCAACAGAGATGACCACGTCAGAAATGCCACTGGCACTCTATGGCACGCAAAATGATACTCGTTGACATTTTATGTCCAAGGGACGTAATTCGTTTACGGGTAAATAGAAAAAATAGAGATAACGTTGCTCTTTCTGCGATCTGAGTGTCCAAATGGTTATTATTTATAAAGGTATTACGTAAAGAATATGTACATTATTATCTGGCGTGTTGTAATGGTTGTTACTATGATACTTGTTATGATTATTGCAGCAAACCTGTATCAAGACACAACGTTAATCTCTTACCAAGTGAGCCCAGAAGTTGCATGTACAAGCCATGACACGGCAACAATGAGTTTCACCGTAAGTTTTTCATTTGTATACGTACTTTCAACAGAGATGACCACGTCAGAAATGCCACTGGCACTCTATGGCACGCAAAATGATACTCGTTGACATTTTATGTCCAAGGGACGTAATTCGTTTACGGGTAAATAGAAAAAATAGAGATAACGTTGCTCTTTCTGCGATCTGAGTGTCCAAATGGTTATTATTTATAAAGGTATTACGTAAAGAATATGTACATTATTATCTGGCGTGTTGTAATGGTTGTTACTATGATACTTGTTATGATTATTGCAGCAAACCTGTATCAAGACACAACGTTAATCT
>JAWPHD010020382.1:0-31946 GCA_037043455.1 Cyrtodaria siliqua | reverse complement strand
TTCACTAGAACAACATGGCAGACTATTTCCTTCAAAATAATTGTGCCTAGTAATAGAGCAAGATTGCCGTTGTCCCTTCAATTCTTCTCACATTTGTAATAGTTTTTGTAAATAATACACTGCTGCAATGTGACGACAACGTGATATATGGGTTAATGTCCCGCTGTGTCGATAATTACTATAACATGTATGACTGTTGTAATACACAGCTAAGTCCGTGATATATGGGCAAACCCCCGTTGCGTCGATAATCACTGTTACGCAATTAACTCTGGTGTCCGATTAGGCAGTTAATCACCATTACGTAACAACACTGATAAGATTCTACAGATTTGCATATTAGATTTCATATAGCACACTTATATTTGGCAGTATTATTATGCATGCAACTATGTTTAATATGTTTGTGAAACGATGCAACTTTTAATTGATAATGTATACACACACTTATACAATTTGTTAGTTTAATTAAGACCGTGGAGTTAGTTCTACTCTGCGAATATTTAGGAATATATTTATATATTATGTCACTACGTCTACTGAGACTAGATAGCATGTATATTACATGTACCCCTAATTTAGCTGATTTACCATCGTAATATTACTGAGCAATTGAACAAAGCGACGTTACCCACACCCCACCCCCACCCTCCACCAACCACACACCCCACCATCCACTCAACGCCCCACCTACTCCATCACGAGCGCACGCACGCACTCACGCATATGTAGCAACGCAAGCATAAGTGTAGCCCCATCGTGCCACGTTATATGTGTACAGTGGTAGATTTGGGCAAGGATTTGGGTAGATTTGGGCAAGGATTAGAGTAAATTTGGGTAAATATTTCTTGTTTCAGAAGTTACACTATACACATATACTTTCGTGTCATGTTATATGTGTATAGTGGTGGATCTGGGAAAGGCATTTGGGGTAGATTTCGGTAAATATTTCTTGTTTCAGAAGTTATGCTATACACATTATACTTTCATGCCAAATCATATGTGTTTAGGTGTAGTTTGGGCAAGGATTTGGGTAAATATTTCTTGTCTCATAAGTTACACTATACACATATACTTTCGTGCACGTTATATGTGTATAGGGGTGGATCTGGGCAAGGATTTGGGTAAATATTTCTTGTTTTAGAAGTTACATTATACACATATACGTTTTTGCCATGTTATATGTGTATAGTGGTGGATTTGGGCAAGGATTTGGGTAGATTTGGATAAATATTTCTTGTTTCAGATGTTACACTATACACATATACTTTCGTGTCACATTATATGTGTATAATGGCAGCTTTAGGCAAGGATTTGGGTAGATTTGGGTAGATTTGGGCAAGGGTTTGGGTAGATTTGGGTAAGGATTTAGGCAGATTTGGGTGTATTTGGGTAGATTTGGGTATTTCGTGCCACCGCTTTTAGCTGACAATCTGCTGTCAAGGATGAGATTCTTGATTTAATCCACGCATTTACACCTAATAGTGTAGTTTCAGTCTCTCTGGGGTGGCTCTAAATAACCTATAATGATGAGTCATTAAACAAAAATTGTTTCAATTCTATTTACTTATTTAGTCACCACTCAATACGTTATAATACCAAATTTCACTTTCTCAGGGGTATATATTAGACACCAGTTGATGCGTATACTCTGCGGCAGCTCTAAATAACCAGTAATGTGTTGATGAGCCGTTCAACAATATTCAATTATATTCACTTTCTCTAATTCAGTCATTATTTTTTCACCACGCAATATGTTATAATACCACCTTCAATATTCTGTGGGCGGCTCTAAATAACCTGCAAGAAGACACTGATGCGTAGCATCAGAGGACAGCGCAGGATATTTTCAAAAGGAGGAAACAAACATGTGTATTTATTTGCAAATTTTATTGTTTATACACTTTAAAGAGAATATATCAGGCTTTTCAAAGGGGTCTAGGTGTCTGACTTAAAATTGACAAATAATTATATTTTCTATTCTGAAGAGCCTAATTAAACTTAATGAATGAGCCTAAACATGGTCCCTTATTTGCAAAGGAATTGATTCGATCTGCACAGCAATATGTGCTATCCTAGGTTACGCACCAGGGTTAATTTCAGCAATTTACGTCCGATTCCGTCCTAGATATATGGCGTATTCAAAGTTTAAACCTTAACAATATGGTTCGAACATTATATTTTGATTGATATAAGTGTTTTATCATGAATCCGTCCTGGAATGCAAAAGTTATTGAACGCTATATGACCTTTGTCCTCTGTCACGTGCTCCTCCATAGGCAGCATCAAAAACCAATAACAAATATCGGCTGTGCACTCAAAGCGTGCCGCCAATAATAATTATGTTGATGAGCCATTAAACAAGAATCAGTTCAGCTCAATTTCCTTATTTAGTCAACACTCAATATGTTATAATACCAATTTTCACTCTCTCATGTGCATTGAGTGCATTCTCTGGCGTGGCTCTGAATAATCTGTAACGTGTTGATGAGCCATTAAACAAGATTCAGTTCAATCCAATTTCCTTATTTAGTCATTATTTCACCAATCAGTATGTTATAATACCACATTCCACTCTCTCAGGGGTA
Source organism: Cyrtodaria siliqua (assembly GCA_037043455.1). Taxonomy (NCBI): domain Eukaryota; kingdom Metazoa; phylum Mollusca; class Bivalvia; order Adapedonta; family Hiatellidae; genus Cyrtodaria; species Cyrtodaria siliqua. Next base: position 29,358 of record JAWPHD010020382.1, on the reverse strand, counting down.
TATATTAGACATCAGTTGATGTTTATACTCTGGGGCGGCTCTAAATAACCTGTAATGTGTTGATGAGCTGTTAAACAATATTCAATTTTATCCACTTTCTTTAATTCAGTCATATATTTCACCATGCAATACATTATAATACTATCTTCTACTTTCTCTGGTCGGCTCTAAATAACCTATAATATGTTGACGAGTGATTCAACAAGATTCACTTCAATTCAGTTTCCTTATTTAGTTATAATATGTTATAATACCAGTTTCCACTCTCTCAGGATGTGCATTTAAACAACATTCTGTTCAATTCAGTTTTTTGATTTAGTCATTATATCATCACTCAGTACGTTAAAATACCACTTTTAATTAGTAGTATGTAACTTTTTGAGGTTTTTATTATGTATTTTCACATCAAAAAAAAAAGAAAAAGAAAATATACTACAATTATACGTTAAATAACAGGACACATAATTATAAACTTAGTGGAATCTTATGTAACATGAAAAGTAATAGGATACAATATATACTACGACGACGAGCGGCAATAAGAATAAATATTGTAGTATATATGTTTATTTTAATTCAATGCATTAGAATTAAAGCATCGTGTGTAAAATTAATTGTGAGTTCAATTTGGTGTAGCAAAGGCAGAGAACGAAATGGAAAAGTGAAATGAAGATGCAATGTTTTTATTTGTTTTAAATGTTTTAAAATAAACGTGCAATTTAAGTGCTTTGCTTTAACCAAGGAAGAGCTATATTCGCTATTTTTATATTAAGCTTAACGAGCTGGACGGCGAACTGAAAAAAACTTCGCTAAAACCGACAATTCGCTATAGCTTAGTTCCGGCTATATGTATTCTTAAAAGTCTGACTTTTGACTAAAAATAATGTTCCAATGCACAATTATATAAAAAACTCACTCTGAATATGTCCATACGTATGAATAATTACAATTTACATACGGTATTAATATGATCAAATGTCTATATTTTTTAAGTTCATGCTGTACAAAAACAACATTATTGATGTGCAAAACTAAAAATTGTATGTACAACTCTGTAAGTGTGTCAGGACTCTGCCAAGACTTGAACCTGGATTTCTTTTCTCGAAAGAAAAGTGTGTTTCTTTACACTACAGAGATCGCCCAGACATCACAAAAGAGTGTTCAAAACTAGGCAAAACTAATAAACATTTAGATTAAAACCTTTTCAAACTAAAACTATCACTGAAGTTTTTTAATACCCCTGCAAATGCATACCCCACAACTTTATGCGCATCTCCACTTCATACTGATGCTTAATTCTCACAAAGATTGGCAAAAATCCATATATATCTATAGGACTTAAATGGAGAAATAGCGAACAAAATAATTTTTCTAAGAAAAATATTTAAGGGGCCAGAATTGACATTAAACACCACTGAACCAAAACCCCACTATGATGTGCGTATCTCCATATGATGCACGTTTTCCACACAGTTTGTTGAAACCCCATCAGTTGCATGGTTATAGTAGTTTCAGAGGACTAGTCGCTACAAGTTTTCATTATATAACTCTATGTAAACAAAGATGGCCGCTGGCGGCCATGTTTAACGTCAAATCACAATCATTTTTGACAAGGATCAACATCATAGATGGTCGCTGGCGGCCATGTTTAACGTCAACTCAAAATAATTTTTGACAAGGATCAACATGACTGTCATACTGATCATTTTAGAAAAAGTCCCATATCAATATCACTTATAGTTTTCAGGAAGTAGTCGCTACAAACTTTTATTTTGAAAATCTATTTTTAGCCATGGTGGCCATCTTGAATTTTCGGCCGACCTGAAATTTTGCAAGGATCAATTAGACATCAAGAGCAACATTCCTGTGAAGTTTCATGAAAATCAGTCGAGTAGTTACAGAGGAGTAGTCGCTACAAGTTTTTACTAGATAACTATATTTATGCAAACAAAGATGGCTGATGGCTGCTGACAGCAATGTTTAACATTGAATCAAAAGGATTTTCGACAAGGACCAACATTATGTCATGCTGATCATTTTAGAAAAAGTCCCATATCAATTTCACTTATAGTTTTCAAGACTACAAACTTGTTTTTTGAAAATCTATTTTTAGCTGTGGCGGCCATCTTGAATTTCCGACCAACCTGAAATTTTGCTAGGATCATTTAGACGTCAAGGGCAACATTCCTGTGAAGTTTCATGGAAAAATCCGTCGAGTAGTTTCAGAGGAGTAGTCGTTACAAGTTTTTACTAAATAACTCTATGTCAACAAAGATGGCCGCTGGCAGTTATGTGTAACGTCGAATCAAAACGATTTTCGACAAGGACCAACTTCATGTCATGCAGATCATTTTAGAAAAAGTCCCATATCAATATCACTTAAGAGTTTTTAAGAAGTAGTCGCTACAAACTTGTTTTTTAAAAATCTATTTTTAGATTTGGCGGCCATCTTGGAATTCACATCAACATGAATTTTTGCTAGGATCAACTAGACTTCATGGGCAACATTTCTGTAAAGATTCATGATATCCATTCAGTAGTTTCAGAGGAGTAGTCACTACAAAAAAAAGTTTACGGACGGATAGACGGAAGACGGACACCGCACCACAGCATAAGCTCTGGTGATCTCTGATCAGTAGAGCTGTTTGTAAACCATCCACCCGTCCGTCTGTCCATCCATCCAATCTATCCTAATAAAAGTTATTGCATGGAAACCAAAATATGACCTGGCAACAGAGGGATGCTCATACTAAACACTAAATGCCTCCACATCTGCATTGCAGACTTGCCATAATATAAAACACACCAAATTACTGTTTTTATTTACTAAAATCACTCTGACATTGAAATAATTTAAAACATAAATCTGAAAATTACCTTTTGGAATAGGAAATAGTAAATTAATTATTAGTAAGAAAATATGAATATTTACATTATGCTTGGACGCGAATTCATGATCACGCGAATAAATCACAGACCCGGTGATGCGCGAACTTAAAGTCACGCAGAAATAATGTGATTTACAGTATTCATTCATGAATAAATATTCATCACTCTGTATTCGTGATATGTATCATAATCGCCAGCTCTTGTATTCGTTACTGCCCTTAGAGTCCGGAAAACATTTATTTTGTCAATTATATTTCATCAGGCATATCTATGCAGGAAATTCTGGTGGTTTGGTGAACATTTTGCAAGAATGAAGCAAGATACGCATGTCGTAGCGGAGACCAGATGTGACCTATATTTCTATATAGAAGATCACAGTAACCTGAACTTTTGCATGATGTTAGATCTATGCATATAAGGAACACAATGGTGGAATTTGGTGAAAATCCTGCAAGTAATGAAAACAATATAAATAAATAAATGTTATACACCGGATCGGTAAATAAAATTACAGCATTTCCGCTAACAGTAGCACTTGGAAGATATATATATGCAAAATGAAAAGGGGGCAGTCTCTTATTAGTTTTTCCTTTTTTTTATATTAATTTAGGGTTATATCTGTACTTAAAAGCAACTATGGCCAGACTGTATACCCCAAACTGAGCCTCAAATGTCATAACACTAAATCTTGTCTTTTTATTTTACAAAAGATCGAAAATGTATTGTATTTTGAAGATGTTTTGAATTTTTTAATTTTCTAAAAAGGCATTGTTTCTAAAAAAAAAAGGTTGGGGTGCTTTTATTAGGGGAAATATGGTAGATGAAAAATGTTTTGATAGAATGATGATGAAAATAGTTTATGACATTTTATGTTATAGAACTTGGGGCTGAAACTCGACCCCATCCCTTGCCAAAAGGTTTTCCCCTCTTTTATTGAATAAAATTCTCCTCAGTCTCTAAAACAAGAGGGCCAAGATGGCCCTGAATCCATCACCTTAATGAGGCAGTATATAGCATTTTAAACTAAATCAAGGGCCGTTACTTCGCTGTTACAGGTCCGATCTGGTTGTTTTTCGAACTTGTCCGTGCGTTCATTGATATTAGCAATCAGATAAAGTTTGGTAAATATCAGATGAAAAATGAAGGCCCTATACTCAGTAGTCTTAATGAGGCAAAATATAGCATTTGTCCAATAGAGCTAAAAATCAAGATTCAAAAAGAAAGAGAAAAACAAATGTTTACCTCCAGTGGGATTTGAACCCACAGCTTTTAAGCTTCCCAGTGCAAGAAGTAATTCAAAGATTTTTGTATGGTGGCCATCATGGATGTCACATTTAAAGGGACACTGTCCGTAACTTTTAGCTTATAAAACACCCAATAATTATGTTCGCAAACATTATACATTATTCAATATTTACTAATTAAAAGCAAGATTGTTTGACAGAATTCAATCGCGGTACAAAAAAAAGCAAATCCACTTCGTGGGTTTGAACTCGCAGCTCAAACTCCACAGTAAAAATAAGTGTGCTTGAGCGTTAAGTTGTCGGAACTCGCTCCCGACTGAGCTAAGCGGGCTATACATATTACACAATACAAACTATTGTGAAAACCTAATGCGCTATGGAAGCCACGTGAATGCACAAAAGGTAAATATTGTGGGTCCCACTTTATTTACATTTAATAATTAAAACTTTTTTTCTTTTCAAACTCACGAATGTTTTCCTACACACTTCTTAGGGTCTATCCTCATGTTTTCATGTATACATTTCAATGAATAAAAGTCAGACAGTTATTTTGTTATGCTCAATATCTGCTTACTTACGGATAGTGTCCCTTTAACTTGTTTTAACAAATTTGAAAAACATTCATATAAGGCCAATTAAAATTATACCTGAGTTTACTGTAACCCGACCGACCCTCTGAAAACACCCCCGACTCCTTTTTATTTTATTGAAAAAAAAAAGTAAATAAAAATAAAAAAAAAATAAAAAAAATGTTAAAAAAATAATAACGTTCATTAGATCACGGTGCAATTTTCAATTTCGCGATGCGGTTTTGAAAGCGTGTGAATTTCACGGTATACTGTGCACAGAACTGGTATAAAACAGTCAAAATGGCATCTCCCAGTGCTGTTTTGGCTGTACAGTTTCAAAAATGTCAGCACATGGAAGCGCTAATGTTATGGCGTGCACTCTCCATAAAGAATCGATTTTGAATTGTTTGACAAGTACCACAAACAGGTCAGTAAATGCCCCGAGTTCCAGGCCACCTGTCGTAAGTTTGTTTCTAAAACAGTAATATTAATGTGCCTGGCATCGACTACTACTGCATTATAACTTCTTGAAGAAGTACGCCGTTCCATAATAATTTTCTGAACTCAACCTCAATATAGGCTCATAATAACACATGAGAAATTTATAAATATTTATTGCTTTCTGATGTTAGAGAAGTAATATACATGTAAGTCAACACTTTTACAAAACTATTCAAATGGTCAATTAACATTTGACATTATAACTTTGAATATTTTTTTAGCTGTCTGGGAGGCAAGAACTGCTCTTGGTTACATGTATGTCAACTGCAGAAGTTGACTAACCTGTAGGTCCCCCATCCTTCCTGACGGTCATATACCAGTATTCAGGAAGAGCATGGAAGTCAAGTCGCTCATAACATTTCAGGCCTCACTGGAGATCACACTGTATGGAGCTGGACTGATCCCAGCCGACTCATCCCTTGTCAAAAAAAGCTACCTTATACGTACGTTTTGCGTAGCTAAAATTATTTCAAAAGCTACGTAAAACGTACGTAAAAGCTAGCGGTATTGGCACCTGCGTATTTCTTCGTATACGCAGCTTTTGCGCAGATTTTACAAAAATGATGCAAAACATAGCATTAACAAACAAGCTGAGCAAAAGCTGCGTAAAACGCAGCTTTTACGAAGGTGCCAATACCGCTAGCTTTTACGTAGCTATTATGCAGGTCTGCATAAACGAAGCTTTTACGCAGATCTCTGTAAAAGCTGCGTAAAACGCAGCTTTTACGCAGGTGCCAATACCGCTAGCTTTTACGCAGCTATTACGCAGGTCTGCATAAACGCAATTTTTACGCAGATCTCTGTAAAAGCTGCGTAAAACGCAGCTTTTACGCAGGTGCCAATACCGCTAGCTTTTACGTAGCTATTACGCAGGTCTGCGTAAACGCAGCTTTTACGCAGATCTCTGTAAAAGTTGCGTAAAACGCAGCTTTTACGCAGGTCTGCATTAACGAAGCTTTGATGCAGATCTTTGTTAAAGCTGCGTAAAAGCTTCGCAATAGCTGCGTAAAAACTGGCGGTATTGGCGTAAAACGCAGTTTTTACACAGCTATTACGAAGCTTCTGTGCAGATCTTTGTGAAAGCTGCGTAAATGAAGGATTTAAACAGCTTCGTCTTTCTTTTTCAATAAAGGGTCCTCCGAGGGCTAGTGAAAATTTGAGCAGATATAAATGGAAACGTAAATGTAGTCAAAATGATGCGCCACTATAAGCACTACAGGTCAAAGATAAGCACTACAGGTCTTTGACCGCTAGAGCATGGAATACATAAGGATGTGATCAATAAGAAACAATCAGTAATAAAGGCAATAAAGTTTATATGTACTTAATCTAGGTCCCCCTGTACAGGATTCAAATTTAACAGAATAAATAACATCATTATATCTCAGCAGCAAATGTTGAACAGTACATGGGAATAACATGTTACATAATTCTAATCTTAAAAAGTGATATTGGTGAAACGGCAGAAATGAAATTTAAAGCTATTTGACACTGGAAAAGTGTTACCTAAGCATTTTTATATTGAAATATTTAAACTATAAAACAAACAACTGATATGCAAAATGCAATGTGAAAAAATAAACTATAAACGAAACATCTATTAAATTTCACTTTAACATGAAAAAGTTTGGTAGAAACACTTAGACTGAATATAATATTGAGCACTTATTTACATTGAATATACACTGAAGGGACACACAGCAACCTTGTAGTTAATAAAACAGTTAAATTAGCACCCAAATTTACTAACCCCACATCATTTTATGTCTTTTCCCTCTTTATTCTACTATATGTTGAAAAATGTTAGGGATGCAATATAATCCACTCAGGTGTTTGCAAAATCAATTTGCTTTCAAGGATTCAAATAATGATTTGTGCATAATAAATATGAAAACTAATATTATTGTCCTTCAAAACTAAACTATAGACTTCATGTGAAACACATTTGAAAACACTGTCTGATTCTAAAATAACAGGTAAACATATCTTTGATTTGTTTGTTTTCTCAGAGACCTATATTAATAATGTTTTTTTAAATAAAGACCATAATTATTAAAAAAGATATACACTGCACCCCTGGATAACAATTAGCTGCATTTATCTACACATCTAAGCCCCGGTAAGCGGCCTCAAACCCTCTCAAAGTTGTTCGTTCAACATCATCTTCTGGAACCTCAAACCGACTTAATTATTGCTGTCCTGTAGATGCAAACATGTATGAAGTTTAAAAGCTTTACGGCTCGAGGTGTCCTGAGTAAAACTTAAATTTAAAACTGACGTATGGGACAGTCGGAAAATGGTAATTAACTCTATATGACTGATCCACTTCCGTGTTAAGGCAAATATATACACCATTGAAAAACATAGCACTATATGTATACATCTAAACCTCTGTAGGATGACTCGAACCCTCTTAAAACTGTTCTCATTTTCATTTGACTTCATCTGTTGGCACCTAAACCGTTCCCGAAGAACATAGATCTGAAAAGATAGTATATTTATAAATAAATTAATGTCTCCAAAAAAGACAAAATAAATTTATAAATGTATAAAAAAAAATCCATTTTAAATATAATAGTTTTTAATACATCTGAAAATTTAAAACCTATATTATATTAAAAGGGCCTCATTGCAATCTTAGTCGTGTGGGTTCAATCCCTGGCTGGATTATATCAAACACTTCATGGTACTAGTAGTCCCAAGCATATAAAGTCGTAATTCTAGGACTGGTCAGTCCGGTGTCTGTATCATGTTATTTGTCTACAGCACGGTATTCCAGTATGGCACCACTATAAAATTGAGCATAGAGCTCATTTCGAAAAAATAAAACGGTGTGATAAAACATAAAGATTGTTAAATCGTTGGGTGTGGGATGGGGTGGTGGAGGTGACATGTGCACCAAATAACAGCACGTGGGGAGATGGGGTGTAAAAGCTATTTAGGAGGAGTAGCGGCGACAATATTATATTTAAAGTAAAAAATTCAAAGGGCAATAAAAAATCAGTGAACCGGAACGAAAGCACGACATCATACCGATACTTCTGTAAAGTTTTGTCAATATCCAACAAGCCATTTAGGAGTAGTGGCGACAAAAAATTTAAAGTAAAAAACTCAAAGGGACATAACTCCGTCAAAAATCAGCGAACCAGACCAAAAGCGTGACATCATACTTCCTGCAAAGTTTCGGCAAAATGAATCAAGCCGTTTAGGAGGAATAGCGGTGCCAACAAATTTAAAGTGAACAATACAAAGGGCCATAACTCTGTCAAAAATCAGCAAACCGGAACGACAGCGCGATATGCACAACTAGACATCATACCGATGCTTCTGCAAAGTTTTGTAAATATCCAACAAGGCGTTTAGGAGTAGCGGCGACAACAAATTTAACTTTAAAAAATGCAAAGGGATATAACTCCGTCAAAAATCAGTGAATCAAACTGAAAGCAAGACATGCACAACAAGACATCATACCGATGCTTCCTTCAAAGTTTTGTCAAAATCCATCAAGCCATTTAGGAGTGTGTGTGTGGGGGTGTGTGGACCATTTCAGACCATTAAACGACTTGCATGCTGTCGCACACTTCAAATGCTTGATACAGTTAACCCTATAGATATTCTTCCCATTTATATATAAATGTTTTTATATAGCTGTAAATGGAGAGTGGCTCTGGAGTGTTCATTTCATGTTGATGCAATATAACCTTTTTATGTGGTGCGCCATAAACCTCAATTTAAACTTCCAGTGTGAAACTTCTGCGAGAAAAATACCTTTGATCTGAAGGCATACCTGTCATAGGATCTAAGGTTGAGGATGTATTCTGTTGAATCTGTTGGACACCTTCATCATCGCCTTCCGAGCGACCCGACCATTGACAACTTGCGCTCATGTCAACATCTCCTGAAAACTCCAAGCATAACAATTGCTGAAATATTATACCACTTCAATTTCTAAATAAAGAATTGAATTGTACATGTGCTGTTATACGCCACATAACAGCACATGTGGCTTTTAAAGGACTTAATAAATATACAGACATAAATATACTGATTGGTTGCCGATGAAAAATGTTTGACTCCTTAAAAGTATACCCATTACAACCTGTCGCAATGCAGTCACCTGACATCAAACTGACAAAAATGTTCAGTCAATCGTCATATTTTTTGTATGTAAAACTTTTTAAAACTAGAGGTTGTTTTTGAGAAAAACTGATGTCTCATACCACTGCAAAGTTTCGTCAAAATGCATCAAGCCATTTAGGAGGAGTAGCGGCGACAACAAATTTAAAAGTAAAAAAGATGGGTCATAAATCTGTCAAAAATCAGCTATCCGGAATGAAAGTGCAATACGCACAACTAGACATAATACTAATGCTTCCTGCAAAGTTTCTCCACAAGTCCCAACAAGCTATTTAGGAGGAGTAGCGGCGACAATATTATATTTAAAGTAAAAAATTCAAAGGGCCGTAACTCCATCAAAAATCAGCGAACCGGAACGAAAGCACGACATCATACTGATACTTCTGCAAAGTTTTGTCAATATCCAACAAGGCGTTTAGGAGTAGCGGCGACAACAAATTTAACTTAAAAAAATTCAAACCGAAAGCACGACGTGCACAACAAGACATCACACCGATGCTTCGGTCCTGAAAAGTTTTGTCAAAATCCATCAAGCCGTTTAGGAGTGTGTGTGGGTGTGTGTGGGGGATGGACAATTTAAGACCATTAAACGACTCGCATGCTGTCGCACACTTCAAATGCTTGAAACAGTTAACCCTATAGATATTCTTCCCATTTATAGATGTTTTTATATAGCTGTAAATGGAGAGTGGCTCTGGAGTGTTCATTTCATGTTGATGCAATATAACCTTTTTATGTGGTGCGCCATAAACCTCAATTTTAACTTCCAGTGTGAAACTTCTGCGAGAAAACTACCTTTGATCTGAAGGAATACCTGGCATAGGATCTAAGGTTGAGGATGTATTCTGTTGAATGGTGAACACCATCATCGCCTTCCGAGCGACCTGACCATTGACAACTTGCGCTCATGTCCAACATCTCCTGAAAACTCCAAGCATAACAATTGTTGAAATATTATACCACTTCAATTTCTAAATAAAGAATTGAATTGTTGTTTTAAAAGACTCCTTAACCTGTAAAAATAGATTCAACCGGCATGTGCTTAAATCCACTGCAGTCCCCTTTAACAAATTGAATATGGAGGAAGAAAATGCATTTTTATAATACTCCTTGACAGCGTCGCCCGTGTTTTTCTGAATTGATCTCAATTTGCACCATGACAGGCATAATCAATAACTTGCAAGCTTCATTCAGGTAATGCAAGTACAATGTTTATCTTCAAAACAGTAAGTTGTGCACAAGTAACATATTAATACCTTCACCAATCTCGTTTGCAAAACTGTCAATGTTACAACGAAAAAACACATTCTTTTATTATTTGCAGTTTAATTTAGATGTTTTAAAAAATATCATGCTTCTTTGCTTATAGTTTTGATTACACTTATACACTTCAAATTAATTGGTCCACATTATTATGAAGAAGCTCTACCATGAACGTATTTAAATAGGGCCTACCTCTGATTAAAAAAAAACACACAACATGCGTAATTCTTGGTACTGCCAGGACCCTGGTACGGCTCTCACACTTTCCTGGGTGAGCCATCTGTGTAATCGTTTGATGGCTTCCAAGGCTCTAAAATGGTTCTTGCAGTGTCACGAAAAAAAATGTGCTAATCACAGTACTGTTTGTAAATATTAAAGATGAAAGATCAAAATTCAAACAATTCAGGAAACCGCGGGCATAATTTGCAGCGCATGCGCAGATCTGTGATTCACTTCCATAATCTCGCAATTCTTACGAACGTATCACGCAAATATTTCAAAATGATCAACATATGTCAATATATATGCTTTCTTTATAATGGTTTCTTCCTTTTTTGTTATCAGAACGTATACGTTAATAACTGAAATGATTATCGAAACAAAATGTATTTTCTCTCAAATTAAACATTTATTCAATTTCCCATCAAGCAACACTGGAGCGATGACTTCCGGAAGTAAACTCGTCAAAATCAATTTTGTCAACAAGCAAGGGAAAAACGAAAACATTTACCTGTAAAATAATAAATAATTACTATGTAATTCAATAACTTTACTATCGTTTATCTACAGTCACATATGTAAAATACACTAAAAATTGTTTCCAAACACAAGGTTTTGCTTTTTCAAGCGTGTAGCAAACAGATTAAATAAAACAACCAGGAAATGCTTGTTGTCTAAAAGTCGGCCATTTGCATTCGTCTGTCATCAGATTCACGCTATCGTGAAACTTGCAATTTTTTTTATTAATTTATTTTATATTAACTTTTTTTTTGTCAGAAACATCCAAATTTACTCTGATGCATTATAATTTCGCATCTGATTTGCCTGGGATAAAAAAAAAATAAAAAAATAAAAAAATCCCCCCAATAGTTGTTATACGAGTTTGGGAGTTAGCCAAGGCAATGTCTTAATACCATATTATTTTTCGTTTAAACATTTTTGAATATGTTTTTTTTTAATATACCCCCTGAAGCAAATCTCATAAAACTTTATGGGTGCACTGCCTGTGATGAGAGGATGATCCCTATTGATTTTGAGGTCAGTAGGTCAAAGGTCACCGTGACCTGATAATGAAAAATATTGCCTGCTCCATAACTCCTCATCCCCTTAAGCAAATCTCATGAAACTACATAGGTGAACTGCCTGTGGTGACAGAATGACCCTATTGATATTGAGGTCAGTAGGTCAAGGTCACTGGGAGCCAATAATGAAAACCTTGTCTGCATTATAACTCCTCTCCCCCTGAGGCAAATCTCATGAAATTTCATAGTTGAACTGCTTGTGGTGAGAGGATGACACCTATTGATTTTGAGGTCAGTAGGTCAAGGTCACCAGGAACCGATAATGAAAAACCCTGTCAGCGCCTTAAAGGGGTTGATGCACTATTTTCAAACACAGTTTATTTTAAAGGGCTCTGAAAAACATGAAAAAAGCTGAAAGAATTATCAAAATGCCATGAAAAGTAAAGGAGATATGACCTATTGAAAATGTGCAAAGAAACATAAATGGAGGCGGCCATCTTTGAACGATGACGTCATCATGCCTCTTTGCCATATATGGCATATTGATAAAATGTCTTTTAAAGAAAAGAAAATCACTGCAAATGAAAAATAATTTTACATCTGTATATTTATTTCTAATGCAGTGGTTTTCTTTGCTTTAAAATACATTTTGTCAATATGCCATATATGTTAAAATGGCACGATGACGTCATCGTTCAAAGATGGCCACCTCCATTTATGTTCTTTGCAAATTTTCAATAGGTTACATCTCATTTATTTTTCATGACATTTTGAAAATTCTTCCAGCTTTTCCCAAGTTTCTCAAAGTCCTTTTAAATAAATCCTGTTCGGAAATAGTGCATCAACCCCTTTAACTCCTCTCCCCTTGAGGCAAATCTCATGAAACTTTATAGGTTCACTGCCTGTGATGAGAGGATGACCCCTACTGGCATCTGCAATAGGGTTTATCCCAACCCGTGGGGTCACATGTTCCTGTGCCATAACTTGGAAACTTTTGAGATCCCCACCCTAAACCCATCTATACACTTACTGGGCCAGAACACTTTAATGTGAGTGTGGGAATTTGTTGATCTTACTCTTATATGAAATTATAAGCTTGTTTGACTTTTTTTTTTTATAATCTTTTCGAAGATTATATTAGGCGAGTGATTCAGAGGCATTAATTTAGCCCTCTTGTTTACATCAAATTTAAGAAGTTGATTGCCTAACATCTGCATTGATACTGATCAAAGAAATGCTCATTTTGTTAAAACATAACTTGCTCGCTTGAGTGACCTTGCTATAATGAGATTATCATTTTACAATGAATTCTGAGTCCATCATCTAATGGTTTGAGGTAGGTAATTTTGTACCAGCAATTTATACACAGAATTAAATTGACATTGGAATGCATACAGTTTGATTATAAGCTAATACATTATGGTCTAAATTCACCACCTTTTAAAACACCTACAGGATCAATAAACATTTTTTATCAAGGTTGTATTTATGTGTAGCACTGTGACAGTCTATGCCAAAGATAAAAGAGGACTCCCCAATTACCCCTTCATCTTTTAGAAATGTTTTAAATTTTCAATATCACTTTAAAAAGACAAACTGACAAAAGTTTAAAAAAATAAACTAAAAGATGCAGCTTTCCTAAAGCTGCGTAAAACCTACGTATTTTTGTTTTAACATCTTATTATCATTAACAATTAAAGATACAGCTTTTCCGAAGCATTTACAAAAAACCGCAGCTCTTGTAATTATCCTTTTTTTGCAAGTAAAATAAAAGACACAGCTATCAAACGCCTTTCTTAAAAAATACGCAGCCTTAAATATAAATACGCAGCTTTAAATATAAATACGCAGCTTTTGTACACCTTTCTTACAAAATATTCAGCTTTGGACATAATTACGCAGCTAAAGTGTAAAATACGCAGCTTTGCGCAGCCTGCTTCTAAAATAACGCAGTTAATCACAAAAAACGCAGCTTTAGGATGGATTGCTGCGTAATAGCTACGTTTTAGCTACGTATTTTTCAAAGCTGCGTAAACATTTGACAAGGGATGTACTCATTACTGTTGGAGCTGACCCTCTTTCGGACTTGCAGAAAACATTTAAAACTGTTTTACCCCTTGTAATAATTGCAAGTGTTTGGGAAAAGAGCCAGTTGTTACCAGGCCTTTTGGGAAACAATAAAACATACACAATTTCATATTGTTATCTACTGTAGTTTTTAAAATACCACATTTTCCCATTCATCAAAGCTCATCGCCACCTTAAATGTAACTTCGCCAAAAAATTAAATAAAAAAATAAAATAAAATAAAATGCCTACCTTCCTACCCTATTTTTTCAGCAATGTTACATCAACACACAGGTATAATTTTATTTGGCCTAAGGATCATCCATGTGAAGTTTAGTCAAGTTTGGCCAAGCTGTTTCTGAGAAAAAGATTATCCCTATATACATGATATAAGTCTATGTAAAACATGTGACCCCTGAGGCGGGGTCAAATGTGACCCCAGGTTCACTATTTGAACAAGCTTGGTAGAGGACCAGAAGCTTATAGTAAATGCAAAATATTAAACCTCTGGCTCTTGTAGTTTCAGAAGATTATTTTTTTTTAAATATTTACATTTGACACCTGTGGCGGGGCCAAATGTGACCCAAGGGTATCATGGCCTTAGATTCCCCGTGTACAGGAAGTAATTTAAAGATTTTACTATTGCGACCATCTTGGATAACGTGTTTACCTAATTTTAATAAATTTGAAAAACATTCACCTAAGGATCATCCATGTGAAGTTTGGTCAAAATTGACCAAGTTTGACCAAGCTGTTTCTGAGAAGATTTAAAAAAAATATTCCCTATATTATAAGTCTTTGTAAAACATGTGACCTCTGGGGCAGGCCAAATGTGACCCCAGGATCACCATTTGCACAGAACCATAATCTTATGGTAAATGCAAAATATTAAACCTCTGGCTCTTGCTCTTGAGATTTTTTAAAAAAAAAATTCCTAGATACAAGTCTATGTAAAACATGTGACCCCTAGGGAGGGGCCAAATGTGACCCCAGGGTCACCATTTGAACAAACTTGGTAAAAGACCATAAGCTTATAGTAAATGCAAAATATTAAACCTCTAGCTCCAGTGTGTTTTGGTTGGCTGTTTTTGTAGCCATTATTGGGCAATATTCCATGGTGCAATGCCAAAACATTTCTTTTTCCCCCATAATTTGAGACAAAAAATCCCAATTGAAAGGGAAAAAAAAGCTTTAATGTACTGAGAACGTAACACTTTTAAATGCGTCTGTTTACTGAAAAGAGTATTAAAGAAACAATTATTAAATGGAAGTTTTACTGTATTTTTTCCAATTTTATGAAAAATCGCGCTAAAATTAACTATCGCTACGGTATGTGTTATGTTCCCAAAGTATAGAAAAAAACACTGGGCTTTTGTAGTTTCAGAGAAGATTATTTTTTTCCCTATATAAGTCAATGTAAAACTGTGACCCCAGGGACGGGCCCAATTTTACCCTAGGGTCACCATTTGAACAAACTTAGTACAGGACCATTATAAGCCGATGCTACATGTACATGTAATACATGAAAGCTCTGCGCTTTATGGTTTCAGAGAAGAATATTTTTTAAGTCTTTTCCTATATAAGTCTAGGCAGGGATCACTCTAGGCCGCGATTCCGCGATATTCTCGCATTAAAATCTCAAAAATCGCATGAAAAAAAGACAAATGGAACAAACTGTCGCATCGAATTCGGGAAATCCATTTTCACCATTTCGGTTCGTAATGCAAATATATTGATTTATATTTTATTTCAAATCTCAAGTTAATTTGTTCAGATCCAATTATTCGCGATTAAAACATATAAAATTAGAAAATATCAAATTATTCGAAAACACATCAAAAGGAGATTGTTATGTTTGTAAACCTCCGGTTCGCTTTTGCTTCGCGGACCCGGCGGTGTCAAAGTAAATCGATTGATTATGAATAAACATGGCCATTTTTATAATAATCTATCAACTTTGAGTCATGTCTGACCATAATCCCCCGATCTATAATGATGTGATTAACTATGTACTGGTGCAAACAATTAACTTTGAATCCGAAACTTTTAGTGAAAATGGTGAATGTCTCATTAAAATCAAGCTAATGGGACATTTTGTCTCATTGAAATTCAATCCTAGGGTCATCCCTGCTAGGCCAAAAACAAAAATAGGTCTGTTTCTGGTATTTTGTCCCAGAAAATGAGGGTAGGTAGGTAGGATTTTTTTATTTTTAGAATTAATCCTTACTATACTAAATTCAAATCAAGAACATCGAAAGCATGTTTTCTTGGAACATATTACATAATACGAGTGTTCCACAACACTAATACATGCCTAAAACATGTTGTGCCCTAAACTGTTTAGGGTCAGGGCCTTAAAATTAGGGTCGGTCGGAAGACCAGAAACAACTTTTTTTTTGGCCCTATGGAAAACATGCAAAATCTCAATATACAAACTGGATCCCCAGGGCACGGCCATTTTTGACCCCGGCGCATGGCCATTTTTGACCCGGGGGACCCGGGGACTTTATTTAAACAAACTTGATAGTCTAGGTGTTGGCGAACATTTTAAAAGAAAATCTGTCGAAATCTGTCCAGCAGTTCTTGAGAAGATTTTTTAAGGTTTCAACCATATATGATAATGGTGGCCATCTTGGATGTCGCGCTGCACTAATTTTAACAAATCTAAAAAGTATTCATCTAAGGATCATACATGTGAAGTTCGGTCAAAATTGATAAAATTCCTAGCATTTATTTCTTCTTATTATTATTATTTATTTCTTCTTATTATTGGTCAAAATTGATAAAATTCCTAGCATTTATTTCTTCTTATTATTTTACATATATTATCAATATAATCACCAGTTAGTATTTTTATTTAATATGCAACAACAACTCGCTTTATAATATTCTTATAATTAATATATAGTGCGCTATTTCTCCATAAGTCCTATAGATATAGGTGGCCCGACCGTCCCTATTTTTAAGGGGCCGACCCTAAAACTTTTTATGAAAAACAAAACAAAACAAATAATTAAAAAAAAATAAAAAATTGTTCTGACCAATGATTTATCGCAATATATCGAGGTAAACAGACATCACAGAGAAATTTTCAGTTGTATCATCAACTTGTATGGGGTTTATGAGATAAATACATGTAAAATCTCACAATATCTTGCTCCAAAAAAAATAAATAATAATAATAAAAAAAAAATGCCTACTGACCTACCCTATTTTGTTAGAGCATGCAATAGGAAACACACCTATTTTTGTTTTGGCCTTAGTTATAAAGTGATCATAAAGGTGACGGCAAACGTTTTTAAAAAATCATGATTGCCATGTGTCTCTTTAAAGTAGCAATCCTGCCAACAGTAACATTTTACATTGTACGTCATTTCTAAAACTACTGGCGACAAGGTATATATTAATCTGAGCATTCTCTAACCTTACCTGCAGCACTTTTTACGATTTTGATATTTCATCTGGCTGTGTACAAAAGCCACAAGAAAAAAGAAAGAAAAAGACATTTAGTGTCACTCAGAGAATGCTCGGATTAGTTATATATATGACTTATGCATACTGAGAGGCCAAACTCTATATACACAATATAGAGATTAAAACAGTTTTAACCAACTAGACTGAAATCCGAAACTGGAGCGTCGAATTAAAAGTTACCATCTCATTTTACGCAAGTGGAGCGCTGTGGTCTAGTGGTAGACGTTGGACCCATGATCGTAACGCTGTTGGTTCGATCCCCGCCATTGCCATATGCGTTGTGTCCCTGAGAAGGACACTTTATCTGCATTTGCTTAGTACTGGTTCTACCAGGAAGACATCGAGAGTGATTCATATAAGTTCATGGAGCTTTCGTTACAATCGATTTGAAATAAATAAGTTTAAACTAATTTTTAATACGCATATTCGATTACGGATGTTTTTAAAACCTGTGAATAAACCTTTACTTTTAATTGGCACATATACATTATTATATAACTTGAACACTTGCATAGAGTTTTGATACAAGGTTATGAAGTGTAATTTTACAATTATCTGGTGAGTTAGTTTCATTAAGCAGTTTTTATGATGTGAGGTGAATTTGCCTTTTCTTTGCAAACTCGGGCTAAAAAAGTACTGGAACTAGATATGCCCAGGTTACTGTATTATTTTTGCTTTTCTCATTTGTACATATACTTAAATGCTATGTTTGCAGGATTTAAGAGGTGTGTGTGTGTGTGTAAGGTGTGGGTGACGGAGTCGTGGGGGCGTAAGTAGTGTGCTGTAAGTAATATTTCTAGCATAATTTTTCGAGTATATGCAATTTAAACGGGTTCTCGGGGGTCGTAGGCTTAAGAGTGCAGTATAAATCGCATATGAGAAAAACATGCTATAAATGTTTTGTACCAGAGCCATTTATCCAAGTACGCGCATGCAAGAAGTTTTAGGGCGTTGCAGTTTTCAGTATTTAGTAAACATAACAACTCGATCCAATCAAGAAATAGCATTATCACGTGGCATGAGTAGGACCCATGTTTTGATTATTGCAGCCAACCGCCTTTGTATATTATTGGGCAAGTGCAATGTCAAGGAGTGCTGTTTTGGTAATGGTATAGTCGTTTTGACTGACAGGTTGTGTGTAAAGATTACAACTGTGCACGCATAAAATTGAGTAGACAACTGCCGAATCTGCCATTTATAGCACGGCTGAAATATACCGGCATTTATAGCACGGTTTAGGTGCAGACCTTCATGTTTATGAAACTTATATCATAAGCAAGAACAAAGGAAAACCATTAGAGCTAAGGTACAATATGCAATTATGGCCTTTTTCATATTTGGTAAGCATCATGCAGCAATATTCGGATATTAAAAAAAGTTGCACTTAAGTCCAATTTATTTTTAGCCAGGAAGTTTGGGTGGGGACATGTTCATGAAGTAATCCAAGTGGGAAAAAATGTGGCCGGTGCGGGACTCGAACCCGGGACCCTTCGCTTACAGGGCAAGTGCTCTACCAACTGAGAAAACCAGGCCACCGGGTAATCAATATCAACACACTCATATCCCTTTTAACAGTCACCCCAGTTCTTCCAGACCCCCGGTCCCGCATTCACCATGCTAAGTTCTAGGGCTGCGTATCGGTCAGAATGATCGATACGATATTTGTATCGATACACAATGATCGATATTCGATATATCATATGATATTTTTTCAGCAGTAATAAAATACTAAAATGTAAACGTTTTGTCATTTATTCATTCAAAAAGTAAACACAGAAGCTTTATCTGAATTCTTTTTCAAGAATATCATTGCATCCAAAATGATATATAGGGTCCTATCGTCATTCAGGCACGACCTCTCTGCTGATAGAATATCCCCAGATGTCGAAAAATACAGATGTCAAAAATGCAATCAATCGCCAGAAGAAGTACAAACAATGAGATGCCGAGACTTAGCATCTTTTATATGCAGAGTTGACTCGACTGATAAATACAATGAATACATTTCGAAACAAATACATATTTCAAACTTTTAATGCATTTAATCACAAGTTTTGTTCGTTTTTGTTGTCAGAAAGTCAACAGTTTTCCTACCGACATAAATACTAAATACCCATAATCCTTAGCCATGTATATATCTTTTAACAAGGCAGCACTAATAACGGGTTTATGACCCGGAATTCTTTACCATTTTTTCTGATTATTTCTGACTAAAGAACTCATCGATGTAATAATAAACATCAGAATAGTAAAATTTGTTCCAAAGAAAGACTAATTAAAAAGAAAATTATAATTTCCAGTATAATTACTAATTGAATATTACGTTCAGTCACCGCGAAGACAGTAATAGGAACCGCCATTTAACTGTCGTGACCCAGTATACATAATCCGGGCATTCAAATATTCTCACATCTGCTTTTCCAAAACAAAACAAAAAGTCTTCTGCTTCGATTTTTTCTAAATTTACTGAATAATTATGCATTAAAATGACTGCAATTAGAAAAAGTTGCACCTCTTACCTGTGCAGTTTTTACTCGGCGAACTCCGAGTTTGTCTTCGCGGAGTGTCGTGGCGTACTTTCGTGGCGTAAGTACGCCGAGAAACTTTTCCGACTCCGCATAGTTTTATCAGCGAAACTCCGCGTAATTACGCGATTTGTAAATTCCTCACTCGGCGTGAAAGAGTAAAGTGTGGGCTTCGCGTGAGCTGTATTGTTTGCAATGGGAGAGAGTTCACTTTTGATCGATATTTTGACCGATACGGACACGTTCGATACGATATATCGATCGAACCCTAAATACCGGTATTCGATATATACCGGAAACCGGTACGCAGCCCTAATGCTAACCCACATTCACCGATTTATCATTGTCAGTGAAATAAACCAAGGTAAAAACTGCGGCTGGTACGGGACTAAAACCGAGGCCCCTCGCTTACAGGGAGAGATGAGTTCTCTACTGTAACCAACTGAGCTAACCGCCCCCCCACTTGCCCCCATGGTATATGTGCAATATATATACTGATATACTGGCATTCCCACTACCCCACCCCTACCCCTGCATGGTACCTTGCCCCCATGGCATGGCATATTTGCAATATATATATACTGGCACTCTATCGAAAAACTATGGGTCTTCCCCCACCCCCCACCCCCTCCCCCCCCACACTTTTGCCCCATGGTACCTTGCCCCCATGGTATATTTGCAATATATATACTGGCACTCTATCGAAAAACTATGGGAACACGCTAGATATATTAAAGTGTACTCACAAATAAAAGGCTCTTTAAGACTTTTCCTGAATGTGTTGGGTTGGTGGGTGGGGGAAACTGCTTCCCATGTCAGGCCCTGATTGCACATAACAGACACATATTGAACGCATGCCATGTTATCGCCTTTGTAACACACCATGTTGTACTACTTTAACATGTATGTGTTAGACCTGACACATGTTAATTGTTTTGTTATACCTAGATTACCGTACACACTAGCAGGCCTAGATTGTTTACACTTTTATCGGGTCAACACTTATTTCCATAGATTGCGTTCTATAATCTTACCGGTGTAGTCGTTAGAAATTCACAGTCGCGTGAGAATAACACGACATTCGTACATTTACTGTTCGTACTTAACGGTAATATGAACTAAGGTAAAACCTTGAGGCGAGCACAGAAAATGTGAAAGTAAATTTTAAACTGATAAAACTCAATGAAAGAACAATACAATTGAAAGCAACACAATAATGAGGTCCGTTCAGGGGTTTGGGGGAAAATGGCCATTTGTATTTGGTGAACAAGGGAACAATGGCTGTTAACAATGGTTGTTATTTTCAGTAGAAAAGAGAACATCGACACATATTTTTAGGTTAGGGAACAATGGAACATGACTTTACAGGAAATAAAATTCTAACATCTAGTTTTAATATTAAAAAAAAAATCACAAAAAGTTAACATTTCAAACAATATTTTTGTGATGACAGTGTACTGTAGGCCATAATGAATTTTGGGGAACATTAGCAAATCTTTTAAACATTAAAAATACTTTTAGAGAACAGGGGAACATTGGACAGGACAAATAATTTTATGGAACAAAGCAAAATAGTTGTGGGGAACAAGGGAACACCGACTCATATTTTCAGGGAAAAAGGAAGATGTACACCTTCCATCCTCCTGGGTGCCTCAATAATAAGAAGACGAATGAATAAATCATTAAAAAAAAAATCATTGCACACTTTCTTTCACAAATGAGCTGTATACACTTTCTTTTGCAACTCAGTATATTTAGATAAAAACTTTTTAGACTAGCTTGAAAGAAACTAAACTGCCAAATTCAGCATTTACCTCACTGCTTCAAGTATACACTGTCGTGATAATAATAACTAAACTGAAAGATTGTTAACTTTATACATATACATACATTGTTCCTATTGCTTTTTTACATTTTTTTTCTTTTTGCCAGAAATGTTGATATTTTCTATGTTATTATTTATTACTAAATATACTAAATATATGCAAACTGTGACCTGTTTATTTAGCCGATAACAGTAAATATGATTCACAAATAGATGAGAGATAAGGATAATTGTTTTAATTTTAACACCACAGTCCATCTGTCCTGATCTTACCTTGAATAAGAACCGTCTGTACAAGATGGCAAGCTGCATTCACTTCAGTGTATGGGTTTGAAGAAATCCAATGTGTGTGTGACTGACGCAATGGGCCACTCCTAAAAGATGCTAGTGTCACCATCCAATGCTGGTTGTAAATGCCTGACAGAATAATGCAACTATCAGTCACAGACAACCATTTAAATATAAACAAAGGATAGATGACTCTTTTCTTGAAGATGTTCAGTGTGCAGCCCTTCTGTAGTGTAAATCTCATTTTTGCTTTTCACTGAAAAAGCAGTTCCAGTACATCCTGGTGTTTCATGTCTGTTCTGGTCTGTTGTGTTCCGGTGAATCATACCACTGGTCTATAATTATGTCATAAAACAAATACAAACAATTCCGTTTTTTAAATTCTATAATGAGGTCATTTTTATCATACCACAGATATGACTTAAAAATCACTATCTGAAAACCAGACCATCCGCCATATTTTAAACGATAGGACACCCACCTGTATGGGCACAATAGAATCTGGACTTATGATTGTGTTTAGTGTAATGTATCTATCTACAGTCTATAGTGCTGCCACACTGGAATACCACACCGTAGTACACACAGGTGTGTGTGTTTTGTGGGTCGTTCGGTGTGTGTGTGGGGTGTGGGGTATTTTGAAATGAACAAATCTAGGGGGTGAGGACCCAGCCAGCAATCCTATATCTAGCCTTCATCGGCCCCATATTTTTTTTATATAGGACCAGTATCGCAAACGGTATCGGCCTGAGATCGACGTGCCCATCGACTTCAAGTCAGACCGATATCTTGTCGGCTACACATCGGCCCAATATCGGTTAGATATCTTTTTAGTTTACTATCCATCATCGGTTAGACATCCTTTTAGTTTATTATCCATCATCGGTCCAATATCGGTTAGTTATCTATCCAATATGTATCCGATATAGTTTCGACCCGAAGTGGGCCCATTATGACAGATAAACATCAAATTCGTTCTATTGTCACCATCCAGCTAGCACAGTATGTAGCTAGAGCATCGGATGAAATACATGTATATGTTTCGCAACATACAAGGTTATCGGGCGTTTAACTCCGTCCGATTTTTTTTATCAAATCAATTTAATGAATACTCACTACCTTATATATATCTTTTTTTAGGTGCTTATCTCAATTAGCTCGACTGGAAAAATATTCATTAGCAATAAATAAAACTCTTGTGAATGTAGGCATGTAGGTAGCAGAGCTCCAGATAAGGTGCATATTTGCGTAAATACGCAAATAAAATGGTGGTAAAAGCAATATAAATACAAAACCATGCGTATCATAACGCAAAATAAATATTTGATAAGCAATTCCTCTCGAATTGCTTGCGTATTTGCAATTTTTCATTTCTAATCGATCGCGTATTGGCCCAGAGTTCTCACAATATCAGGAAACAAAATCAAATATAAGTAAAAGACGAAACTGCCGAGTGAACAGACTGGTTCCGAAATTCAGTTTTAATTGTGCGCGATTTACTCATTTTTGCCTGTACCCTTTTTATATCGTGTATGCGCTGGGCGATCTAAATCAAGCGTCGGTTAAAAATGTCAAACGCACAGAACATAATGATAAACGTGAGTACCATGTTTGATTATGTGTTTTGTTTGTTGTTAGTTAATTTTACAAGGAAATACCCAATTGAAAACATCCAGGTAGGGTAAAAATACCCAATTGAAAAATAAATGATGGGGTAAAATTTATTTTTTACCCAATTGCAAAATGCAAATACCCAATTAAAATAAAAACAATGGAGTAAAAATACTCAAAGTCCAAACCCTTATCTGGAGCTCTGAGGTAGCATCATTTTGCAATGTAAAAAATTACATTTGCGAGGAATATCTGTTCACATTAACAATAAATATACAATATTCAAAATGACATATCATTACCTCCATTTATGGCGTTTTATATTGGACTGACAGCGGCCCGATATATCGTATCAAGTGATACAAACTACGTTGGCCTGACGTTGGCCCGAGATATAATAATAGACATTAGAAGAAATGTGCTATATTCATTCAGATTAATGCATTGAACAATCAATTTAGCATGCCATACAAACAAAAAATTCAAAAATTGGAAAATATTGAATTAATCGGCTCTACATCGACCCGACGTCGGCATATCCAACATTTAGCTGACATCTGACCTATATCTTTTCAGCAAATCATAAAAAAAACACACAAACCCAGTCAGCAAGCCTATATACAGATAATGGATAGACATCGGTCCTTGCCGCTCTGTTACTGATATCGGTAACAGAGCGGCAGTCTGCAGACATTCCGACCAATTACCAAAATCTATCCGATATCGCCATGCTGACTGGGGAGTGGTGGGGTGGCTTGTAGTCTAAGACTTTTCAGGAGAGGGAGGTCTGTCTGAGGAAACTTTTCCTCTTTTTCTTCAGGGTGATGGTGGGTGTGGGGTGGGGGGGGGATATTTTGTAGATTATTCTAGGGGGTAGACTGAAGAAACCCTTTCCGTTCGCGGCGAGGGTGGATTGTCCATAAATAATTAATCATTTAAACTTCTTATTCTTCCAGTACTGTGCTGGATTCCTCTGGAACATCTTCGCACAACGGTGAATATTTACATGAGTGATGGAAAGTTCAAGGTGCAGTTAAAACTTGCTCAACATCAACTCACAAAAGTGTTCGTACGAAGTGAAAGAAATTATAATCGATTTGTCCACAATTAATCATTTAAACTAGCTCAACATCAACTCACAAAAGTGTTAGTACAAAGTAAAAGCAATCCGAGTCTTCCAGAAATTACATGAGATGTCACTAGTCGTCTCTGCAAATAATGTCAATATTTACTACTGTTACGTCACTGATTTTAACACGCGCTAATTTGCATAATGTGGAAAGTTTCCGGCCAAGACAATTTAACCTTCATACCGAGTGTTTACAAATAAAAAAACATACTAAATGAATAACTCACATATGCTGCTAGTGTTGTTTAATCATTGTGCGCTCTCCAATTGTTGACATGTTCAGTATTTTCCTGCATTTGTTGTCATTTTGAAATTTCCCACGGAAACCACATATTTTCTAAAAAGCCTTAGTTTCGCATTTGAACTCTTTAAATATTCTGCTGCACATATTCTATAGGACTTTGTGAAGGAGTCGGAGAGACTTTCAAATTATTTCTGAAACTCTACTCTAACCAGTCATAACGGAAACGTTGCACAGAAAACTGTTTTAAAGAAAACAAATCAGAATTTCGAAACTAAAACTCCTATAGTGGGAGCCGGTGTCTGCGTTAGAAATGCTTAAAGCGTGACAACGACGATTTACCGTCAAAATCGAGACACATAGATTAGCAATTATCTTCTTTCTTTTTTTTTCTCCCGTTACCGTAAAGTTCGCTTGCGCTCGAAGTGCCTTCGGCACTTCTCGCTAGCTGTGCTCGCTATTAATTTGTCTGGGATACTGTAAATATATTTTTATTGGCTTATTAAAATTAGATGAATGATTTATATGTTGTAAAATATATATGAAATATATGGTAGGCTGACTGTTTCAAATTGTTAATTTTCTTTTTTTGCTGTCATATTTAATATGCATAGCATTATCGGAGAGTTTAATTTGAATGTTATTAACGGCAGTTATTAACAGCGCATCAACACATTATTCAGAACAGCCGTTGACACAGGAAACGAATAGTCTTAAACTAATACATTTAGTACTAAAATGAGTTTAAAGTAATTTCTGTTGCGAGCATACAAGCCGCATGTCAGTTCAAACCAAAATACATTAATTGCACTTGCTATTTTGGTGAAATGTATCGGAGCCATATTTGACCTACCATTTAAATCAATACATCCGCATTAACTAATTTTATAATAATTTCTGCTGCTAGTCATGTCAGTTCAAACCTTGCAGTATGTATCTGGTCTGATAAGGTTCATACTACACATATTCGTCAATGTTAAAGTGGAATCCACTGTGGCCATGTATGGCACACCATACAAGATTCATACTACAGATATTCGTCAATATTGAAGTGGAATCCACTGTGGCCATGTGTGGCACGTCATACAAGGTTCATACTATACATATTCGTCAATGTTGAAGTGGAATTCACTGTGGCCATGTAAGGCACGTCATACAAGATTAATACTACAGATATTCGTCACTATTGAAGTGGAATCCACTATGGTCATGTATGGCAAGTCCTACAATGTTCATTCTACATATATTCGTCAATGTTAAAGTGAAATCCACTGTGGCCATGTAAGGCACGTCATACAAGATTCATACTACAGATATTCGTCAATATTGAAGTGGAATCCACTGTGGCCATGTGTGGTACGTCTTACAAGGTTCATACTATACATATTCGTCAAAGTTGAAGTGGAATCCACTGTGGCCATGTATGGCACGTCCTACAATGTTCATACTACAGATATTCGTTAATATTGAAGTGGAATCCACTGTGGACATGTATGGCACGTCCTACAATGTTCATTCTACATATATTCGTCAATGTTAAAGTGGAATCCACTGTGGCCATGTATGGCACGTCATACAAGACTCCTACTGCAGATATTCGTCAATATTGAAGTGGAATCCACTGTGGCAATGTATGGCACATCATACAAAGTTCATACCATACATATTCGTCAATGTTGAAGTGGAATCCACTGTGGCCATGTATGGCACGTCCTACAATGTTCATACTACAGATATTCGTTAATATTGAAGTGGAATCCACTGTGGCCATGTATGGCACGTCATACAAGGTTCATACTACAGATATTCGCCAATGTTAAAGTGGAATTCACTGTGGCCATGTATGGCACATCATACAAAGTTCATACCACACATATTTGTCAATGTTAAAGTGGAATCCACTGTGGCCATGTATGGCACGTCATACAATATTCATACTACAGATATTCGTCAATATTGAAGTGGAATCCACTGTGGCCATGTATGGCAGATCATACAAAGTTCATACCACACATATTCGTCAATGTTAAAGTGGAATCCACTGTGGCCATGTGTGGCACGTCATACAAGGTTCATACTATACATATTCGTGAATGTTAAAGTGGAATACACTGTGGCCATGTATGGCACGTCATACAAGATTAATACTACAGATATTCGTCAATATTGAAGTGGAATCCACTGTGGCCATGTATGGCACGTCCTACAATGTTCATTCTACATATATTCGTCAATGTTAAAGTGGAATCCGCTGTGGCCATGTATGGCACGTCATACAAGATTTATACTACACATATTCGTCAATATTGAAGTGGAATCCACTGTGGCCATTTGTGGTAGGTCTTACAAGGTTCATACTATACATATTCGTCCATGTTGAAGTGGAATCCACTGTGGCCATGTATGGCACGTCCTACAATGTTCATACTACAGATATTCGTTAATATTGAAGTGGAATCCACTGTGGCCATGTATGGCACGTCCTACAATGTTCATTCTACATATATTCGTCCAATGATAAAGTGGAATCACTGTGGCCATGTATGGCACGTCATACAAGACTCCTACTACAGATATTCGTCAATATCGAAGTGGAATCCACTGTGGCCGATGTATGGCACATCATACAAAGTTCATACCACACATATTTGTCAATGTTAAAGTGGAATCCACTGTGGCCATTTATGGCACGTCATACAAGATTCATACTACAGATATTCGTCAATATTGAAGTGGAATCCACTGTGGCCATGTATGGCACATCATACAAAGTTCATACCACACATATTCCTCAATGATAAAGTGGACTCCACTGTGGCCATGTATGGCACGTCATACAAGGTTCATACAACAGATATTCGTCAATGTTAAAGTTGAATTCACTGTGGCCATGTATGGAACGTCATACAAGGTTCATACTACACATATTCGTAAATGGGGTAGACACACGACTTGTTGCAGGTCAAAACAAATACTAATATGACTTGTCTTAATGTCTGAGTAATTGGTTTATCAATAATAAATAATTTGACCTGAGTTTTTAAGTAGATTTTCACAATCAAGCATAGTCCTCACCATCACCTGCACAAAGTTTGATGCCACTAAACCAATTTAAATTACAATTTGTTTGTAACAGGATTAATTATATTACACAGACACAATAAACACATGCATATTTCTTTTCTATGAGATTGGATAGCATACAGGTAGTTCTTTTCTATGAAGTAGATATTAAAAAAACACTGGTAATTATTTTCTGTTATCATACCTACCTCAAGTACAATTGTTAAATTCCCATAAAAAGACTCTGAACCATTTCCCCCTATTACCCGCTACACCATTATATGCACACACATGAATCAAAAGGTCTTAAGCACAATGTTGAACATGCTGAATTTACATAGACGGACCATGAAGCACTTTCACTATTGCCTGCTAGATACACTGTTACATGCATACAAATGATGAGCGCTCGTTTAGAAAAACTCAATGTATACATATAAAATTATAATCTTTGCTTTTACTGTTGATTAAAGTGTAAAAAGCAATCTTTGTAATGTTTTATTTCAAAAGAATGTTTTATTTTAAAAGAATATTCAGCAGAACCAATTTTTTTTTCAAATGTATTTTTCAGTATAATAAAATAAATATTACATTCCTGTGAGATTGAGTGAATATTTTCAACCTTCAGAAAGAAATAGTCTACCTCGGCTCCACCTTGGTTGACGTTATTTTTCTCAGGTAATATTCACCCTCACAGAAATGTAATATTCTGGATAGCATTGACATAATAAAAACAGGTATAATTACTTCTATAAGGATTGAATTACATCAAATAGGGAATTATATTCTATATTCAATAAAGGAAAAAAACAAATAATCTAGTATTAGTATTCTATTAGTAAGATAAAACACGGGCAATCATATTTATATTGATAAAAATAAAATGACAAATATTTTTGTCAATTTCTAATTAACAGTTCCGTTGTAAAAGATGTAAATTGCTCAAATATAACTTAATCTTAATAATCACACTAATATTTAGTATTTTTTCTTCTTAATCTATGGTTTTAGAGTTATCAATATCAACCTGTGTTGATCAGTGATTTTAAGTTTTATTTTGGGGGAAAAATTGTAAAACGTTTCCTTTTTTGTATGAATAAGATGTATTTTATAAGCTAAATAATAAATTAAAAAAATTATGACATCATATTAATTAGTGACATCACTGTCTTGTCATAAGTCATGATACTCAGATTAATTGAATGCAATAACTCAGTAAGTGCATTTGCAGAGTTATATGTTAGTGTTACTTACAGAGTTTTTGCATTGTAAACATTCAATGCAACAACCC
>JAWPHD010020381.1:0-31946 GCA_037043455.1 Cyrtodaria siliqua | reverse complement strand
TGTGACCTTGACCTGTGACCTCTGTCAGAAAAAGCATAGAAAATGCTTATCCGGATTGTATTTTCAATACTGTAACACTTAGAGATACCAAACTTGGTATGTGGATACATCTTGAAATAGCGGTGTGTCGCATACCAAAATAAGGTCATTGTCACCTTGACCTGTGACCTCTGTCATAGAAAATGCTTGTCTGGACCGTATTAATATCACTTAGAGATACCAAACTTGGTATGTGAATACGTCTTGGGATAGCGGTGTGTCGCATACCAAAATAAGGTCATTGTGACCTTGACCTTGACATGTGACCTCTGTCATAAAAAATGCATAGAAAATGCTTGTCTGGACCGTATTTTGAATACTATAACACTTAGAGATACCAAACTTGGTTTGTGGATACATCTTGGGATAGCGGTGTGTCGCGTACCAAAATAAGGTCACTGTGACCTTGACCTTGACATGTGACCTCTTGACATGTGACCTCTGTCATAGAAAATGCTTGTCCGGGCCATATTTACAATACTATAACACTTAGAGATACCAAACTTGGTATGTGGATACATCTTTGGATAGCGGTGTGTCGCGTACCCAAATAAGGTCACTGTGTCCTTGACCTTGACCTGTGACCTCTGTCATAGGAAATGCTTGTCCAGACCGTATTTTTAATTCTATAATACTTAGAGATACCAAACTTGGTATGTGAATACATCTTGGGATAATGGTATGTCACGTACCAAAATAAGTTCATTGTGACCTTGACCTGTGACCTCTGTCATAGAAAATGCTTGACCTTGACCTGTGACCTCTGTCATAGAAAATGCTTGTCTGGACCGTATTTTCAATACTATAACACTTAGAGATACCAAACTTGGTATGTGAATACATCTTGGGATAGCGGTGTGTCGCGTACCAAAATAAGATCACCTTGACCTATGTCATAGAAAATGCTTATCCGGACCGTATTTTCAATACTATAACACTTAGATATACCAAACATGGTATGTGAATACATCTTGGGATAGCGGTGTGTCGCATACCAAAAAAAAGGTCATTGTGACCTTGACCTTGATCTTTGACCTCCAGCACAGGAAATGTCTAGAAAATGCTTGTCTGGGCCGGTGGGGGACTATGGATTGCCCTGCAATTCTTGATGCTCTTGTTTTTTATAATATGTGTGGCTCACTGTCTGTGGGTAAACATCCTTCTGGGCAGTAGGTTGATATAGTCGCTTGGAATCTCTGGTATGTTCGTCATTTGCAATACTAGGTTTATGTCTACTACGCCCACTACTTGCACTAGTCCATGTTGGGCCTTCCAATTATTATTGATTTTAAGAATTCTTTTGTGACAATCAATTAAAAGACGAAGTTACCCTCTCTTGCTACAATGTCAGCATCGAGTACTGGGCAGCCTAACTCGGATAACATACGAGACACCGTACTTTTTCCTGTTGATATCCCACCTGTCAAACCGACCAGAAACATTTTGCAAAGTGAAAGTAGACCAGTGCACGGTGAGAACTACACGTTTGTGAAAAATATAGAAGGTACGAAACGTTCGTCCTCAAATATACTTAAATCAATTTAAATTTTGCAGTAGATTGATCGAATTCCACACGCTTCTTAATTCTGTAATGAATTAAATAATTTAAACAATTTCAGTATTGTAATTATATTCAACCAGTTAATAGGCCTAGTGTTCTTGGAAATGGATAAAACATTCTGCTATTTAGCATAATATTTAGCCTCGTTTCAAATCCAACATGTCAGCGCCCATTGATAATTACTGACAAACGGATAATTATTGACAAACGTTTGATAACGTAAAATGAGCAAACCAAAACATCACATTCGCCTATCAGAATGTGCATCTCGTGCTGTGTACAGAGAAGGAAGAAAACCAAAAGCTGTCAAGGTGTGCATACAACTCTGAATGAAATACAATTCTGAAAGCGGTTTGGTCATTCTTTTCGGATCACATCCTCACTGCTTTTTCATTATTCATTCCATGCTCACTCATGATCACTGTTCAGTTTCTAAAGATTTATTTGGGAAGATTGCCATGACCGAGATGTCTTAGATCATGGCCGAGTTGACCCATGACTATAATCGTCTCCCACTATTGAAGTCGGCCAGGATTAAGTTCGCCCACAACTAGGGGGCCCTAGTGGTGAATTGGGTTAGGTCGACTTGGGCCGAGTTGAGTCAGGTGCCATCTTCACATAGTGAGCAAAGCTTCTTCACCAAACACCCCTAACCCTAAAGTCTAAACCGAACCATCGATCTTTGCATTAGACCTCCACTGACTGTGATAATTGTCTTCAAATGTGACCCTATATAGTGTAATTGTATGTACACCTATTTATAACTTGGGGATACTAATACAGGTGAACGTCATAGTAGCTATAGTAGTATGGTCTAATCTTCTGTTTTTGAAGACCATGGAGTTAGAACACCTATCTTCTACAAAAGTACATTCTGGCACCTTCTGGTGTATTATCGTACTTGCGTATGTTCAGTGTAGGAAATCAAAAATGCCATCCAAAAATTATTATTTACAGTGTGATTAAAAACAAAGTGCTCTTGGTCTGTCTCAGCTGGGCAGGCTGCACCTTCTGCTTAAAGCTGTCCAGTGTGGTGCAGTCTACTACGTGCTGGAGTAAGGTATTCTGGAGTCTAATGCCGTCTTGACAACTCTTACAGCACAATGCTGGACCATCTCAATTTTACTGGTGTTTTCTTTCAAGTTTGGTGTGTGGTTCTGGAACCCAGAATCTAAAAGCTCTTCTAAAGTTCTCGTAGAGGGTATTTGTTTGATCCCTAATGGGTATGTAACCTGAATTTTTTAAAACCATAACCTTCAGCAGAAAATTGTCTATCGATTGAAGAGGACTTGAAACCATTATTCGTGTTAACTGTATTCAGGGAAAACAATTATTTGGCCTATGACCATTGACGATATTTGCCACAATTTTAAGAATCAGTTGATGGGACATTACCAAGCTGTAAACAATTCTGACATGAAGGTTATCTTTCTCGGAAACGGAGCACTCTTAACTAACAAGAAAGGTACAGCAGAACGCATTGAAAGAAATATCAATTTAGCTAGTAACAGTCGAGAGGAGTCTACAAAGTTAGACAAGTTGTGACTTGGGTAAGATATTGAGACAAGTTGTGACCCAGGTAACATAGTGAGCAATACCATGTACATATATATAAGAATCATGCTGATGTTGAGTGTTTATAGTGTTGGGAATCGGACTGGAAATTACTATCGATAATCAGAAAACCAAAACAGATAGACTATCAATTGTACAATTATTTTTTTTTATTGCCGTGCAGATGCAATATTGTATACATAACAGTATCTTTACTTCGTCATGCATCCTTTTGTTTTCAGTCTTTCTCTGTAGCATGCTAGCCTGCTTAATTCTATATTCTAACACGACCTGCGAAGTCTTTCATATACACAAAGAAGGGAGACAACTGTCTGTTATTCTACGATAAAATACAACTGTTCCATTAATTCCCCGCATATATTTCATCCATTGGAAGCGTCACGTTACACGTTTACACTTGGTCAATATACATCAACGAAGACAACCTCAACAGTAATTTTAATTACAACAAACTTGCCATGCTCCCAAAACTTGCACACCCCGATATAAACACATCATATGCATCAGTATATATAACATTAGCAGTGAATCCCCCACCCCCCCCCACAACCTCCCAACCCCGAGTACTGAATACACCTTCATTTTAGACCTGAGTAATATTTAACATGGATTTCTGCATAAAAATTAACCAATTTGCTATTTATTCGTTAATTTTTTGAAGATGTGTTATAAAAGGACATTTAAAACTGTATTAAAGGTTGTATCTCACCGTTTTGCTTTTTGGGGTCAATCATGGAATCTAAATACGATGTCCTATGATTTTTGTGGATTTCAACAGTTTTTTTTACATAGAAACATAGTTTGAAGGCATGTACCTATTTTTTATGCGTACTGAATACTAAATAATGTAATTTGCAGGTACTGGTACCCAGGCTATGGGTACTGAATACTCTCTAAATTTGCCCTGAATACTGCGTACCAAAAAGGGGGCAAACTCCCCCATTAATAAGCATCTTGAACAAGCTGAGAACGTTTGACGTTATACAGCGCAAGCTATATGATGTAAGCAATGACTTAATTGTTTGTCACGTGACTACCAGTGTATTTAAACATACTGTACCGCGCAGAACTTTTCATACTGGGGAGCCCAAGGGAACAGCCTGTAAACATAGCAGCATGATTACCTTGACCTCCAAGATAATATATAGTGCCCCCACAATGGCGTAAACAATGGGGTTATTGTTGTGTTAGAATCAAAATAATAAATACGTACCTGTATTTTATCGGTGAATAAAATACAGTTAGGAGTTCGGATGCGTAGTAATTATCTAATAAATGATTTAATTACTCGCATCCGAACGATTTCTTAAGTATAATAAGCAGAGTGTATATTATATGTAACAAAGCTACAAAATGAGAGGAATTGCATGGTAATCATGTGAGCCATGATGAGTTTGGTACAACGAGAAAGACTACCGGAAAGAAATTATCTGAGTCAAATGAAAATCAATTGTGAAAAATTACTATTGATTGTTGCCGATTTTAGGTGAATTCTATTAGTTTTCGATTGTTAGAGACGATCGGCACACCACTAAGTGTTTATGTTTTGTTCATTAGGTATACACAGTGAATCAGTGTTTATGTTTTGTTCATTAGGTATACACAGTGAATCAGTGTTTATGTTTTGTTCATTAGGTATACACAGTGAATCAGTGTTTATGTTTTGTTCATTAGGTATACACAGTGAATCAGTGTTTATGTTTTGTTCATTAGGTATACACAGTGTAAGTGTGTATGTTTTGTTCATTAGGTATACACAGTGAATCAGTGTGTATGTTTTGTTCATTAGGTATACACAGTGAATCAGTGTTTATGTTTTGTTCATTAGGTATACACAGTGTAAACTTGTGTGTATGTTTTGTTCATTAGGTATACACAGTGAATCAGTGTGTATGTTTTGTTCATTAGGTATACACAGTGAATCAATGTGTATGTTTTGTTCATTAGGTATACACAGTGAATCAGTGTGTATGTTTTGTTCATTAGGTATACACAGTGAATCAGTGTTTATGTTTTGTTCATTAGGTATACACAGTGAATCAGTGTTTATGTTTTGTTCATTAGGTATACACAGTGTAAGTGTGTATGTTTTGTTCATTAGGTATACACAGTGAATCAGTGTGTATGTTTTGTTCATTAGGTATACACAGTGAATCAGTGTGTATGTTTTGTTCATTAGGTATACACAGTGAATCAGTGTTTATGTTTTGTTCATTAGGTATACACAGTGAATCAGTGTGTATGTTTTGTTCATTAGGTATACACAGTGAATCAGTGTGAATGTTTTGTTCATTAGGTATACACAGTGAATCAGTGTGTATGTTTTGTTCATTAGGTATACACAGTGAATCAGTGTGTATGTTTTGTTCATTAGGTATACACAGTGAATCAGTGTGTATGTTTTGTTCATTAGGTATACACAGTGTAAACTTGTGTGTATGTTTTGTTCATTAGGTATACACAGTGAATCAGTGTTTATGTTTTGTTCATTAGGTATACACAGTGAATCAGTGTTTATGTTTTGTTCATTAGGTATACACAGTGAATCAGTGTTTATGTTTTGTTCATTAGGTATACACAGTGTAAGTGTGGATGTTTTGTTCATTAGGTATACACAGTGAATCAGTGTGTATGTTTTGTTCATTAGGTATACACAGTGAATCAGTGTGTATGTTTTGTTCATTAGGTATACACAGTGTAAATTTGTGTGTATGTTTTGTTCATTAGGTATACACAGTGAATCAGTGTTTATGTTTTGTTCATTAGGTATACACAGTGAATCAGTGTTTATGTTTTGTTCATTAGGTATACACAGTGAATCAGTGTTTATGTTTTGTTCATTAGGTATACACAGTGTAAGTGTGGATGTTTTGTTCATTAGGTATACACAGTGAATCAGTGTTTATGTTTTGTTCATTAGGTATACACAGTGAATCAGTGTTTATGTTTTGTTCATTAGGTATACACAGTGTAAACTTGTGTGTATGTTTTGTTCATTAGGTATACACAGTGAATCAGTGTGTATGTTTTGTTCATTAGGTATACACAGTGAATCAGTGTGTATGTTTTGTTCATTAGGTATACACAGTGAATCAGTGTGTATGTTTTGTTCATTAGGTATACACAGTGAATCAGTGTGTATGTTTTGTTCATTAGGTATACACAGTGAATCAGTGTTTATGTTTTGTTCATTAGGTATACACAGTGAATCAGCGTTTATGTTTTGTTCATTAGGTATACACAGTGTAAGTGTGTATGTTTTGTTCATTAGGTATACACAGTGAATCAGTGTGTATGTTTTGTTCATTAGGTATACACAGTGAATCAGTGTGTATGTTTTGTTCATTAGGTATACACAGTGAATCAGTGTTTATGTTTTGTTCATTAGGTATACACAGTGAATCAGTGTGTATGTTTTGTTCATTAGGTATACACAGTGAATCAGTGTGTATGTTTTGTTCATTAGGTATACACAGTGAATCAGTGTGTATGTTTTGTTCATTAGGTATACACAGTGAATCAGTGTGTATGTTTTGTTCATTAGGTATACACAGTGAATCAGTGTTTATGTTTTGTTCATTAGGTATACACAGTGAATCAGTGTGTATGTTTTGTTCATTAGGTCTACACAGTGAATCAGTGTGTATGTTTTGTTCATTAGGTCTACACAGTGAATCAGTGTGTATGTTTTGTTCATTAGGTCTACACAGTGAATCAGTGTGTATGTTTTGTTCATTAGGTATACACAGTGTAAGTGTTTATGTTTTGTTCATTAGGTATACACAGTGAATCAGTGTTTATGTTTTGTTCATTAGGTATACACAGTGAATCAGTGTGTATGTTTTGTTCATTAGGTATACACAGTGTAAGTGTTTATGTTTTGTTCATTAGGTATACACAGTGAATCAGTGTTTATGTTTTGTTCATTAGGTATACACAGTGTAAGTGTTTATGTTTTGTTCATTAGGTATACACAGTGAATCAGTGTGTATGTTTTGTTCATTAGGTATACACAGTGAATCAGTGTATGTTTTGTTCATTAGGTATACACAGTGAATCAGTGTTTATGTTTTGTTCATTAGGTATACACAGTGTAAGTGTGTATGTTTTGTTCATTAGGTATACACAGTGAATCAGTGTGTATGTTTTGTTCATTAGGTATACACAGTGAATAAGTGTATGTTTTGTTCATTAGGTATACACAGTGAATCAGTGTGTATGTTTTGTTCATTAGGTATACACAGTGAATCAGTGTTTATGTTTTGTTCATTAGGTATACACAGTGTAAGTGTGTATGTTTTGTTCATTAGGTATACACAGTGAATCAGTGTGTATGTTTTGTTCATTAGGTTTACACAGTGAATAAGTGTATGTTTTGTTCATTAGGTATACACAGTGAATCAGTGTGTATGTTTTGTTCATTAGGTATACACAGTGAATCAGTGTTTATGTTTTGTTCATTAGGTATACACAGTGAATCAGTGTGTATGTTTTGTTCATTAGGTATACACAGTGAATAAGTGTATGTTTTGTTCATTAGGTATACACAGTGAATCAGTGTTTATGTTTTGTTCATTAGGTATACACAGTGAATCAGTGTTTATGTTTTGTTCATTAGGTATACACAGTGAATCAGTGTTTATGTTTTGTTCATTAGGTATACACAGTGAATCAGTGTTTATGTTTTGTTCATTAGGTATACACAGTGAATCAGTGTTTATGTTTTGTTCATTAGGTATACACAGTGAATCAGTGTTTATGTTTTGTTCATTAGGTATACACAGTGAATCAGTGTTTATGTTTTGTTCATTAGGTATACACAGTGAATCAGTGTTTATGTTTTGTTCATTAGGTATACACAGTGAATCAGTGTTTATGTTTTGTTCATTAGGTATACACAGTGAATCAGTGTGTATGTTTTGTTCATCAGGTATACACAGTGAATCAGTGTGTATGTTTTGTTCATCAGGTATACACAGTGAATCAAGAATCCCAGTACCTTGTTGTACAGGGGGTACCAGCTGTGGGAGCCACCCAGGATCTCATCAAGCTCTTTGGTTCCCATGGTGATATCGAGGAACACAGAGCTCTGGATGACTACCCTGCAGAACAGTTTACAGAAGTCTACCTTATCAAGTATGGCAGAATACAGGCAGCAAGGTAATTATACCTCTGCTTTCACAAAGTGAAGTGGGGGCTATATAGGAATCACATTGTAATGTCCCATCCCGTTGCATCCCGTAACACTTTTTTGTCGCATAGCGTCGCATTCTGTAGCACTTTTTTTTTTCTTACTTGCATTACCAAACTTCATATACAAAATAACAATTGATGACCTTATGTCCCTCTACATCAGCCTTTGTTGATTGCCTAGTTTATTACAGAATTAGGCCCTTTGTTGGACTTAAAATTGAGGCGGGGATATTCATTACCTTCAGTGATACTTCTAGTTATACATAATAATATACAAGAATGTTGGGCCAAAATTAAAATATTATTTTCTTCTTTTCTCTCCCTGCCTACCCAAAAAGAACCTGCCTTTGCAAATTACAGATTTTTTTTTTTTTACCTGCACAATATAATTATTTGAGCATTTAGATAGGGCCATTATCACTCCTGTTGTCATGGAAACAAACGCCACAAGTTTTACAGAAAGCAAGAATTCTGTGTGTCTAAAGAAATAAAAGAAAGAGAAATCCCAGCTCCCCACCACTGCCACCACCACCTACTTATCCCCTTAAAGCTTTATATTCATGGATCATGCTCAACACTTTTTGTTTGTCTGTTTTACTCACTTATTTTTTCCATCAGACATGCCAAGCGCCGACTTGATGACTGGTCATTCTACGGTGGTGTGCTACATGTCTGTTATGCTCCCGAGTATGAATCTGTGCAGGAAACCAGGGAGAAGCTACAGGAACGCCGAAAAGCCATTGCCGCAAAAACTAGACAATACAGTGAGTATTACTTTACCAGGCTGTCATTTATAAACATCTATCTGGAGATATTGATTGCATAAACAATGCTTTTACAACTTTTTTAATTATTCAAAAATATCCAACGACTCCATTTAGATAACTACAGTCCCAATAAAAAAAATTAACCCACCAAATAACAGCAAAATTACACTACAAAACCGTTTATCAAAACTCTGTCCAGGTGTTTATGTCGTATAGTAATGTTTACTTGCCGATTAAAATTATAGGATTTTTGGGTTCTTAAAATACCAGTAATTGAATATGTGTAAAATGAATTATGAGTTGGTAACTCTTAATTCAACATTCCAGTTTTGGGGTTTGGTCTGACTCTCAAAATATGTAAGTTATATACCTTGTGTCAGTAGGTTTAGAAAATTGGCAGTTGGTGGCAGTATAGCTACTTTAAAAAGCCAAATTTCAGATTGTGTTACTTCTTCTTCTGTACATTTTAATGTCCTACAGTTTTCTTGAATGTTGTTTAACTGCTCATTAAAACCTTCCCAGAGAGAGGGGAAGGACACATGTACATATGAATCAGACTCCGAAACACTGGACTGCCAAGATTACTTCCCAGTCTGATGGACAAGTTTAAGTTTAAGAGAAAATGTCTTGCCCAAGGGAACACCGATGAAATTCAGAAGAACCGGTCAGGCTTGAACATGGGTCCTCTAAATTTCAAGTATTTTTTTTTTATTTATCTACTCCACATTCAGGTCGAGATGGTACCTACAGTTCTGCTGGTAGCCAGCTCAGTTCACATACAGTCACGAGGTCAGATACCACGTCTGCACATGGTGGAGAAATTCAACATTCAGCAACTGATACAACCACTAATGTGACACTTCATATGGGCGTAAATAGACAACACCATACACAGGATGCCAAACATTTTGACGCGACACGGCAAGAAGACAATTTCGGCATTGCATCCGAATATAACAGTAGAAACCCCGCTGATACTCACATGAAATTGTTCCAAAATGAAACCCACTTCCAAAAGACATGCTACAATCAAGTTAATCACAGTCATGCTTCTACATCTCAGACTGGTTCTCAAACATCAGTAGAAAAGTGTGAAACTTACAACAGTCATGATCAAGCACAAGGAACCAGTCAGGTAGAAACTTCAGAAATGGAACAGATATGGCTGCCACCACCTCCGAAACAGCTGCGGACAGGGTTTGCTCGCCACAGACAGTTACAAAATTACGAGTTTGCAAAAGTACCGACAGCTCAGGCTGTATTTCCTGTGAATTATGATGCCCGTATAGGTCACCAAACCGAAGAACCTTCACATGCAATCACTGATAAAAACTCTGAGCAATCAGAAGAAAAACTAACAATAAATCCAACAAAGAATACGGAAGAATCCATTTCTAAAACTATGCAAGAAAAGATAGAGGACAGTTTGAAGTCAAAATCCAACATGGTTATAAAAGATTTTACCAAGAAAGGTTCAGCACCAAAATTTATTCCACGTCAAGCCCAGGCTAAAATCAAATCCACCGAAAAACCAGTTGATAAACCTATAAGTGAAATTAGAAACGCAGCAGACGAGGCTAACCGGCAACTGAGGAAAGATGCGTTCACATTGCGTGAGGCACAGGGACCAGCATCTTTGGGTCCAGAATCCGACAAAGGGCCAGACCTCGGGGAGGTGTCCGTGGCTAAAACGGTAAAGGAGATCAGGAAGAGAATATCACAGGTAAGAATGACAATAACTTCATTTTTGTTCATCCAAATGGCGAGACAGGGCTCTAGTGAGAAGACAGCTCGAATAAATAAAACCTACTGTATCCCATTAAATTAATATCGTTTTAATGAAGTCTTTGGTGTGAAACTGGCCGAGGATTGAACCCACGCCCTCCCACATGGGAGGTGGACTTTCTACTTCTAGGCCACGCCGCTGTTTCATAAAAGTAATCACAAGGGATAAATCTCACAAGAGATCATTAGCTCAGAAATTACTTTAAAATTACTTCTTCGGTGCGGCTGATTTAGTAATTTTATTGTTTACTTTCCCCCCTTTTTTTTGTGGCAAACGTCAGTGATATATAATATAAGTACCTAATCCAAGCCTTCTCAGCCCTTTTTACGATTTTGATATTTCATCTGGCTGTACAAAAAAAGGTCAGAGAAGGCTCTGACAGATTAATAAGTAGCATGCAATGTTGACCTGTCCCAAGAACTTCATTGTAACATGTACATTACCTGTCTACAGAACTTCATTGTAACATGTACATTAACTGTCTACAGAACTTCATTGTAACATGTACATTACCTGTCTACAGAACTTCATTGTAACATGTACATTACCTGTCTACAGAACTTCATTGTAACATGCACATTACCTGTTTTTCCTTCAGATTTCTGAGAACAAAGATCATCTTAATAAGAAGACAAAATCCACAGAATCCTGAGGAGTTAAAAGTTACTGTGAAAACTAGGAGAGTAACAAGAATTATTTAATTTGTATTCTGTTTAACATCATTTTCAACACGTAAGTTATATATGATGGTCATTTTTTTGTGGTGGAGGCAGACCACCCACTTTTTCTGGATAGAACAAGTACTGTACACCTCCCGCCACTTACGGATGGCGGGAGGTATACAGCACCACAAAAAATCGACCTTTATATATAACCTTACATGTGTTGAAAGTGACGTAAAACATCATACAAATAAAATAATTCTTGTTATTGTCCTAGTTTAATTGATAATTTGCCAGATGATATAAAACACTCAGAATGCTGAGAAGAACATTGTCACGATTAGGCTGAAATACAAAATGTGTGTAGGGTTTTCTTTCTAAATCTTAAAAGCTAAATATTTTATGGCAGTGATGAAAAATTGCCATCTTTATGATACAGATGATAAATAAATGAATTGTGCATTAATGAATTGTTTGATATGTAATGGCCAGAAAAAGGTAAGGAAGATGCGCACAGTTTGAAAATTTTGATAGAATCATCATATTTAGCTCTACTCGCCAAGGGCCAGCAGAGTTTATGGGATGGCGAGTTGTCCGTTGTCTGTCCGTCCGTTGTTACATTTTGTCTCGTTAATACGATATGGCCTTCATTTTTCATCCGATCTTTACCAAACTTTAACAGGTTGTTAATATCAATGAAAGCTCGGACAAGTTCGAAAACCAGCCAGATCGGACCAGTAACAGCGGAGTTATGGCCCTTGATTTAGTTAAAAATGCTATATTGCTATATTTTGCCTCGTTAAGACGATAGGGACTTCATTTTTCATCCTATCTTTACCAAACTTTACCACATTGTTAATATCAATAAAAGCTCGGACAAGTTCGAAAAACAGCCAGATCGGACCAGTAACAGGGGAGTTATGGTCCTTGATTTAGTTAAAAATGCTATATTGCTATATTTTGCCTCGTTAAGACGATAGGGCATTCATTTTTCATCCTATCTTTACCAAACTGTACCACATTGTTAATATCAATAAAAGCTTGGACAAGTTCGAAAACCAGCCATATCGAACTAGTAACAGCAGAGTTATGGCCCTTGATTTAGTTAAAAATGTTACATTTTGCCTCGTTGAGACGATAGGGGCTTCATTGTTCATCCGATCTTTACCAAACTTTATCAGATTGTTAATGTCGTTGAAAGCTCGAACAATTTTGAAAACCAGCCATATTGGACTAGTAACAGCGGAGTTATGGCCCTTGATTTAGTTAAAAATGCTATATTTTGCCTCGTTAAGACGATAGGGGCTTCATTGTTCATTCAATATTTACCAAAATTTATCAGATTGTTAATAACAATGAAAGCTCTGACAAGTTCTAAAACCATTCATATCGGACCAGTCAAAAACTAGGTCACTATGTCAAATACTTGAAAAACCTTGTGTACACTCTAGACGCCATATTTTTTTTCATTCGATCTTTACCCAACTTTACCAGATTGTTAATGTCAATAACAGCTCGGTAAAGTTTGTTTTTTTAATGTTTTTTTTATTATCTCTACTGGCCAAGTTCGAAAACCAGCCAGATCGGACCAGTAATGGCGGAGTTATGGCTCTTGATTTAGTTAAAAATGCTATATTCTGCCTCTTTAAGACGATAGTCACTCGCTTCATTGATGTTATAAGAGCCATATTAGCCAGTAGAGCGTCCACAGGCCCTCTTGGGCCTCTTGTTTAATACTTGCATTCTCAAACAGTTTTGAATGGGTTCGTTCCCAAACTTCATATACACATAACAAATGACCTTATGTCCCTTTATATCACATTCTTTATTGCCTAATTTATTACAGAATTACTGCCCTTTGTTTGACTTAGAATTTTCCACTCTAATATTGTATAATGTCACGTAACATGTTTTTATTACTTGCATTTCACAAACCGTTTTGAATGGATTGT
This sequence comes from Cyrtodaria siliqua, assembly GCA_037043455.1. Taxonomy (NCBI): domain Eukaryota; kingdom Metazoa; phylum Mollusca; class Bivalvia; order Adapedonta; family Hiatellidae; genus Cyrtodaria; species Cyrtodaria siliqua. The sequence continues at coordinate 18,411 of JAWPHD010020381.1, read as the reverse complement.
TCCCATAAACACATAACAACTGATGACCTTCTGTCCATCTAATTTAAACATTGTTGATTGCCACATTTGGCCCTTTGATTTAGAATTTTTCTCTCTACTCTCTAATATAATGAACTTCATGTGCCTTTCACTTCAAAAGTTTTCAAAGTAGGGGTAGTGATGCTAGCAGTTCTAATTGAATTTTTAATGTATATGACCTTTTGACCCCCAGGGCCCCTGAGGCAGAGCCTGAAATAACTGCTATTGCTCACCCGTGTCATGTGGGGAAGTCAAACTAAAAAGGTTGTATACCACTTGTTACACGTTTCATCAAGATTGGATAATAAATGTTAAAGTTATTGAGTGGAAACTGCAAAAATCTTCAACATTCAAAAATCCAAGGGCCATAACTAGGGGCATTATAGGTGCAAACCTTGCCTAGATATTATGACCATAAACATTGTCCTAAATTTTCATCAAGATCGATTATAAATGTTCATGTTATTGGCCGGAAATGAAAATGGGAACAGGCTGATGGAACGACGGACGGAAATGCAAATTCAATTGGGGATGGACAAAAATACTGGAGTCCTCGTGTTTTTCAATCAAAACATTTTCATAAATAAAAATTTAACTTCAATGTGTGGCTTAGTCATTGCATGTGCACACTTCATACTAAATGAAACTAAAGAACATAATGAGGGTTTTCTCTTGTATTTTTATTGGCACCAACTACTCTTCCAGATTGTCTCCAGTACCATTAAAGTCAGAAGGATACAAGGCAATTGAATTGAATTGGGGTTTTAAGGCGCACCAACACATGAAAGGTTATGAATTGAATGTTGTTTAACGGCTCATCAACACACTATAGGTTATTTAGAGCCCCCCTAGAGAGAGGGGAAGGATACATAGGAATCCGGGAACCTGCCCTACTCTTATTATCGAATAGATTCCTATGGTTCTTTAAAGTGCTTGGAGGATAGACCGATATGAACATGCCAGGCTCATCCTCGATGTACATCGAGATAAAATATGGAGAACGGGCCTAGAACCTTCTCACCCTGAACTGCAGAATTGCTGCAAATTCTATAGTAGAAACTCCATTTACACTGGAGCCACGTTATAGTTTTTCTGCCACTGCTCTAGTGATATCAGCGAGATGGCACCTGAAACAATGCAGGGGTCATGATGAAGACCTTTAATGAGCATGAACAAAAAATGATAAAATGATCATGAATTTGGGGGTGTTCTACCCTTCTCCCTTCCCCTCCAACGGGATCTGCAGTAGCGCTATTCTTTGCCCCGTAACCAAAAGGGGCACACGGGGCCAAATACAAGGCAAACTAACAAAACAAGATGGTAAATGGGAACTAAAAACAACCAACAATCACGTGTCATAAATCATTTAATGGGGTTTTGAACAATTATGGCAAGCTAAAACAATCAGGTTTAACATAAAACAAATTATAACAGAGCACACAACCATACATCTTATAATTGCTCTTCTAGAAATCTACAGGTACACCTGAAATGTCATTTAAGGTGTTACATATATATAGAGGTAGATTCTACATGATACAGCGACAGCTAGCAGCTCCAGTATGTATGTGTAACACTGGTTCACCCAAAGCATTTAGGATAATGTAACATTAGTTCATCTAAAGTGTTTAGGATAGTGTACCATTGGTTCACCCAAAGTATTTAGGATAGTTGGTGCTTGGTGATATCTGGTTATTTTTCTGACAGCAAAAATCAGTATATTTGGCTCTCGAATACAATTTTGACTCTGAAAATGGTATTACGTCATTACTACGGCATCTGGTTCCATAATCCATAATCCTGTATTTTAAGCGGTTATGGAAACTGACAAGACAATTGCGATGCACACCGAGCAGAACAGAAATGACCGACCGATGATTCGACCTTCATTTGCATATTTATTTCACTAGTGTAATATGATAAATACATCATAACTTTATTACACTCCCATACCCTAAGTTATGTGATAAATAGAAAATATTATGTTGGTGCATTTTTCTATCAAGTTTATTAGGCGAGGCTTAGAAAATGGAGAATGGTGAGGCTCTGCCGAGCCATTCTTCGTTTTTCGTTTTTGTGCCGAGCCTAATAAACTTGATAGTAAAAGGCACTCACATAATATTCTATTTATCATGTAGATTATCCACATTTTCTGTATGAATTACTATTATTGCCTATTTCTCAGAATGTTACTCTTATCGAGGATGCCGCAATGTTTTTTTTTTGTTGTTTTATGACGTCAGTCAATGTTACGTGCATGACGTCAGATAACGTTACGTACAATAAATGCCAAGGGATTCCGCATTGATTTGATTTATTGGTCAGTGCCTAATAAAGCAAAATTTATTAGGTCACCCCTTTAATGGGCAGAAAAGTGCATATCTGCATGATCAATAGAATATATTATGTCGGTGCATTTTTCTATCAAGTGTATTAGGCGAGGCTTATGAAACAAAAAATGGCGAGGGAATATAGCGAGGCTGTGCCGAGCCTTATTACGTCTCATGAACAGACATAATAAAACCGAGCGCTACTTTTATCTCTTGTTTGTGTTTGTTGCTTCCAAGGGATCCACTTTTCAGCATTTATGGATAGTAAAGGCACCAACATAATATTCTTTATTATATGCCTATCACTAATATATACCAAGTACCTTTATTTTCCTACAATGGAATACAAAACCCTGTATTACTTTGGAGATTTCTGAATCAGTATCACTATACTTCTAAAAATAGATTTCTGTATCACTAAGGTAAATACGTCTACGTCGTGAGATGTCGCCTACCTGTGTAAAGAAACTATTAAATGGTGCTATAATCTTTTATGAGTTTTCTTAGGAAGGTAAAGGATCATCAGGCCTAAAAAAAAAATATGTGTATTTCCGGTTTCCCGACCGACCCTACTTTATCACCGCCGACCCTAAATATTTTTAGCGAAAAAAAAATAAATTAAAAAAAACTTTTTATTTTTTTATTTTTTTTATTCAAATGATAATTTTATTAGCCAGAGTTGTTAAGCATCTAATCTGGATTGCAAAGGTTATCAAAAAGTTGCCTTAGTACAAAAATGGCATAATATATGCGAACAATATATCTAAAAAAAATATCTAAAAAAAAAACCTTTTTCCTACCTACCTACCCTAACTTTTTGACAGGGTGAAACCAGAAACACACATATTTTTTTTTTAGGCCTTACTAGAGGGTTCTGGAAGTCGCATCACCTCTTGTAGATATACCATATCTCCAGGACCACCACTCTAGGCTCTCGCGAGATCCTGCATATGGAATTTCCACTCGAGGTGATACAAACTTCCAGATCACGTAATAATCCTATTTTATCATGTAGATTATCCACATTTTCTGTATGTTCACTTGTTTCATTTATTAATCAGAATGTTACGCTTGTTGTGGATGCCAAGGTACTCCACATGCTTTAACTTGATCAGTCGCTGCCCGATAAAGCATAATTAATCTGGTCACCTCTTTATCATGCAGAACAAATATATATCGGGATGATGAATCTCTATCACAAGTTGTGCTATAATTAAGGTTTAAAGATAATGCTTTTAAAGATAATGTTTAACATCTTGGATTAAAATAACTTAAGTTACTGAAGTTTATCAGATAAAGTATGTGATTACATATTTATATTTGATTAACATAAAACATTGAGCTTATAATAAGCTATAATAATGCTTAAAAGAAACAACAGTTTAACAGTCGGTCTCACTCCATCATTTTCTGTCTCCAGACACTATAAGAGTGACAATAATACGACCTTTTTAGTTCTTTTTTTCAAGAAGATATTATTATTATTATTATTGAGATATGCCTCCGTGAGAACGGCGTCACACAGTTATTGAATTAACTGAACTGGGGTTTTAAGGCACACCAACACATGAAAGGTTATATGGCGCCTAACAGGAATGAACATGCCAGGCTCATCCTCCATATACATCGAGATAAAATATGGAGAACGGGCCTAGAACCTTCTCACCCTGAACGGCAGAGCTGCAGAGGTAACATAAATCATAAAAACTTGTTAATTTTTGTAAGGTATCGTAACAATTACTTGAAGAAATGGTCAAGTTTATGTTCTGACTGAATTACCATTTGTCTTGGCCAATGTCTACAGGTGTGAGTGGAAGGCTGAACAGCTCTTACAGCCCATGGCAGCATACACAGCACAAACATGAGAGGACACTGACACACTAGATAATCAAATGGTAACTGAAGGTTTAAAATACCGGTATATAATAATCACAATAAATGCCAACAATGAAATAAATATGGACATATAACTGGTTAACATTTAAATTGCTACTGTTTACACATGCGCATGAAAATCTATGAATTCAAATAAGCAAACAATACAATTTTTTAAAATTCTATCTTTTCATTAATGCAGACCCCAGCTGATGATGGCAAAAGAAACTAGAATTATCACTGAAGGTGATGAATACCCACGCTTAAATTTTAAGTCAAATAAAGGGCCATAATTCTGTAATAAATTAAGCAATCAACAATGGGTGATGTAGAGGGACATAAGGTCATCAGTTGTTATGTTGATATGAAGTTTGGGAAGTAATAAAAATGTGTTAAGCGACGCAACGCGATGGGACAAAAATGAGTTGCGTGACGTGACGTTAAAGACGTGATTCCTACATTGTCGCCACTTCACTTTGTGGAAGCTGGGGTATAATAAGCAAACTGTTATTCCTTACTGGAGGCAGAATTCCCCAACGGGAACTGAAAACTTTATACCATGGTTATGTGTTGAATCGCGATCAAAAACATTTTCAATTCCAGAAATCAAATTCAACTATCCTTGCCACCAACTGTTCCAAAGCGATACCCCTATTATCAACCATTCTGTGAAACTGAGAAACTTCTAAAACTTTATATAAGGAAAACCTATTTTTAGCAGGTAGATGATGTGCAAGAAGATTTTGAATATTAAGCTATAAATAGAAGATCTTACATGAGTACTTATTTATTACTGAATTTATTAAACCAGTTGGTAAATTATATAAAGCGAGGCTTTTGCCGAGCATTATATAATTTTTGCTCGAGTTTAATAAATTCATTAATGAATGCGAACGAATGTTAGTCTATTTATCACATAACTCACATATCGACTTTTATTGCATTTTGCCTGTCGCCTTAACAAGCGACATAAACCCTGGGAATTGGATCATAGTCATTATCGATTTTTTTTGACAGTGCATACTAGGTTTATTTGCATACTTATATAACTAGTTGTATATGGCAAATATAGAATGGTGTTATTCCACTCCCACACCATGAGTTATGTGATAAACATCAATAAGTAATCATAGTTTAAACAAAAGCACATGTCAGGGAAAACATTTTCGAAAAGCACTTAGAAAACCCCAAGCTTTAACAATGGACTGCAAGGCAGTATAGCAGTATGGAATACAAAATGTATCTTTCTAAATTATAGACTAACATTTGATTTTGAATGATGACAGAATTGCCCAAGATTTTGTGAATGTACAGGTATAACAACCAGGGCCCCGTTTTATTAAATATCTTACAATAAGTCTCAAATTTTAAAACTGTTCAAATTTTTGTACCTAAGCATTCATTCAATGTTGACAATTATGTGTAGCGATATCAAATGTATAAGAAAATGAAATGAAATCGCGTTCATTTTTGAATTGTAAATCAAAGTAAAGAATTTAAGAAATTAGCTTACGATCAAAATTGCCTTAAGTTGTTTTTATAAACAATGAGTGATGTAGTTGGACCTAAGGCCATCAGTTATTATGTGTATATGAAGTTTGGGAACAACCCATTCAAAACTGTTCGAGGAATTCAAGTAATTAAAATGTGTTTACGCAACGGGAACTTGAGCTACACGATGCGTCAAACGTGTTACGCGACACAACAAACATGTTACGCGATGGGATGTTATGGACATGATTCCTATTTAGCCCCCACTTCACTTTGTGAAAGCGGGGTACAAAAATATGAACAAACGTGAGATATTGAAAATTCAACAACTGACGTGTTATCACAAAACATCATACCGTATTTCCCATAATAGTAGCACCCCCACTATATGCCAAATGTTAAGAGGGCACTCTTGTTTTTTATTTGTTCAAATTCATGAACGTATTACTACAGACTTCTTCGGGTCTATACTCAAGTTTTCATGTATACATTTCACTAAATAAAAGTCGGACAGTTATTTGGTTATGCTCAATATCTGCTTACTTACGGACAGTGTCCCTTTAAGGGAAAAATCACGGACATGGAAGGCATGGTTATTTTTCACAAATGAGCGGATGATCGTCTAACAAGAAGAATTTCTTAAACATAGAATTTAAATTACATATTTATTACAGTCTAAAAAAGGCTTGTGTATGACTATAAAGGGACACATGGCAATCTTGATTTTTTAAAAACTAGCGGCATCCCGTTAGTTTTTCTGCATAAATTGCATTTGTTCAGTCATTAATGTTAATTATAAGAATTGTATTAAGCCATGTTTTTTTGCATATTATTAATTTTTTATATTATTGCACCAATAATATATTAAAACTTATAGTATAATAAGATGAAATAGTGAATGTCACCTGGGTAAAAGTAAAAACAAGAGGCCCAAGAGGGCCTGTGGACGCTCTACTGGCTAACATGGCTCTTATAACATCAATGAAGAGAGAGACTGCCATTTACGTTTTTTGGAAAATTTTGGGCAAAATACAGCTTTTCAACTAAATCAAGGGCCATAACTAAAGAATCTGGTAAAGTTTGGTAAAGATCAGATGAAAAATGAAGGCCCTACCATATTAATGAGGCAAAAAATAGCATTTTTAACTAATTCAATGGCCATAACTCCCCTGTTACTGGTCCGACTGGTCCAACATAGAGCTAAAAAAAAATGTAAAAAAAAATCAAAAAAAAAAATTTTTAGATTTTTTTTTAAAGAAAATGTAAAAACAAAAATGTAAAAAAAAAATCAAAAACAAAAATTCAAATAATAATATAAAAAGAAGTAAGTCATAAAATCTGGAAAAGTTTGGCAAAGATCAGATGCAAAATGAAGGCCCTATTGTAAGACGAGGCAAATTATAGCATTTTTAACAAAATCAAGGGCCATAACTCCGCTGTTACTGGTCCGATCTGTCTGGTTTTCGAACTTGAGCGAGCTTTTATTGACATTAACAATCTGATAAAGTTTGGTAAAGATCCGATAAAAAATAGTCTTAACAAAGCAAAATATAGCATTTTGAACTAAATCAAGGGCCATAAATCCGCTGTTACTGGTTCAATATGAATGGTTTTCGAACTTGTCCGAGCTTTCATTGATATTAACAATCTGATATAGATTGGTAAAGAGCGTATGAACAATGAAGCTCATATCGTCTTAACTAGGCAATGGACGTTAGGGATGTTATGGACATGATTCCTATTTAGCCCCCACTTCACTTTGTGAAAGCGGGGTACAAAAATATGAACAAACGTGAGATATTGAAAATTCAACAACTGACGTGTTATCACAAAACATCATACCGTATTTCCCATAATAGTAGCACCCCCACTATATGCCAAATGTTAAGAGGGCACTCTTGTTATTATTTTTTTTTATTTGTTTGTTAGGGTTATACGTGAAAACCGTTCTTGCGAGATTGTATACCCCAAACTGAACCTCAGATGTCATTCACACAATGGTAAATCTAAATGTTTCTTTTTATTTTACAAAAGATCGAACATTTATTAAATTTTGAACATTTTTCATATTTTTGGATTTTCTATGAAGGTATCATTTCTAAATCCCTTTGTTGTCGCTGGGGGTAGATCTAGATGGGTAGAACCTCCCGACCACCCCACCCCATTCATATCCAATTGTGATTTTTAAAAAAAAGATGGGGGCACTTCTATTAAGTGAGGTGGTACTATCAGTGAAATACAGTATACATAGTCTACCTGTTGTATGTACAGTACTCAACTTTTACAATCGGTCACTTTTCAAAAAACTATATATTTTTTAATAATTCATATTTTCATTTGAAATTTTAACTGGTGTCGTTTAACAAATATCGCTAGCAATTTATAAAACTTAATCTGCCTTGACTGGCCTAAAACCTTGTTGATAAACTTAATAAAATAATGGTATGTGTTTGGGTGATTTCCAGTATTTAGTATTCGTGTTATTTTCAAAAAAAACTGGGTGACCGATTATAAAAGTTTAGTGTAGGTTTTGTCTACAATTCAAACATAAAATGGATAAATCTGTAACTCAAACTGTTCTTTTAAACTGCATCTTGTGTAACATATATGCAGTCAAACCTGTCCATGAGACCACCTCTATCAAGAGACCATTGACGGGTATTTGTTGATTTACATATGCAGTTTATATTACTACCATATCCCTTATTTGTAAATAGATTTATCTTTATATATTTACATTAATTTTTAATTACTACATTTCTTTATCTTTCATCAGTTTTTGCGCACAATATGACCTATTTATGTGTCGACGTGCCGTAAAACACCATTCATTCATTCATTCATTAAGAGACCATTGTCTCAGTCCTGATTATACTGTTTTTGATTAAAATGTACCTGCATTAAAAGAATGGAATTGAATTGGGGTTTTATGGCGCACCAACACAAAAGGTTAAATGGCGCCAACAGGAATGAACATTCTCCATTTACATCTAGGCCCACTCTCCATGTATATCTAGATAAAAATATGCAGAATGGGCCTAGAACCTTCTCACCTGCAGAACTGCAGAGTTGCTGCAGATACTACTGTAAACATCCCATTTTTCGCTGGAGTCAGGATCATTGTTTTCTGCTACCACTCAAGTAGCACCTGAACCAATACTGGGATGATGTCAGATGATGAACGTGGCAAAACTGACACAATGAACCTGAGTTCGGGGGAATTTTACTCCTCTGTCTGGATAAGCAGTGGCCCTTTTCTTCCCGGGAACCACACAGGGCTGCATTTAAAGAACACCTGTGTTAAGAGCCAAATCTTGCTCTTTCCTTTAGTGGTCTCTTAATTCAGGCTCGACTGCATACAGAAACAGTTTTACATACAAATACAAATGTGTGCAAGCAGGGGCGTACCTGGAGAGTTTTTGGGTATATGAACGGGGGAGGGTGTTTCCCCCTCTGTTTGGTGTGAGTGTGGTGTGGGGGGAGCCTCCCACGGGATTTTTTTTTAAAAATTGAACCATAAAATATATAAGTAGATTTGAGCGACTTAGAAACGTATTATGAAGCTATTCTAGTTCTTCAGAGTCATTCTTTTTTCTTTGATTTATTTACCCCTCACCCTAACCCCACTTCGGCTTCACTTTCTATTGCATTTTTCGCATTTTTAGCTTTTTCATTTTTCCTACACCCAACTCTGAATTTTACGCATGGGCGTATAGGAGTATGTCCAGGAAAGCCCCTGGCAAGCACTTTTAACTAAGAAGCACAGCACGTCAGTGCAGACACTCTACTTTCAAGGTATTGTTTATTTATTGGGAAACTATGATGAAAGGCATAATTTTGCTAAACTGCTTAACAGAATTATTGCACTTGTTAAGCAAATTTTGAAAGTATGAAAGGGGCCATAATTTTGTTAAAATAAAAGCATGAGTTATAGAACCTGGCTGTATGATGTCTAATGATTCCGAATACATGTGTGAAGTTTCAATCCAGGATGTACTTTTGAAGCTACAAGTTTACATACAAACTTTAACCAGGACGCAGATGCAGATACAATAGCTCTTATTTTTTTCTTCGAAAAATTCGAGTTACAAATGAAAGACAAACTAGAACAAGGAAATATATCAATATAGCACACAAAACATTATCGATAATTATTTCTCAGCTTTTCAATCCAAATAAATCATACTAAATGGTATGTACATGTACAATTCTTCTCAAATGCACTAATAACAGTGTATTAAATAATTTTTAAGTATTTTATCATTAGAATTTTGTTATTCTGGATTTTAAGAACCTCATTACTCGATGTCAAGTAAAATCTCAATGAGTTCTGAGAATGGATTGTTTCCCTACCTTGCTAAATTAACAGGTTTCATTTGTCCAATTTTTATCACTGAACCAATCAGAATGCTTCATTCATATTTGGTTGTTTCTACCATGACATCACTTTCTGGTATTATGACATCACATCCTGGTATTATGACATCACATCATGCTATTATGATTGAACTCAGCGAGTTCCGAGCACTGATTGAGCCTTTAAATTTAATAATAAACAGATTAAGACACTACCTCTCAGTGAGTAACGAGTTTCTTGAAAACAAGAATCACAAAATTCTGAATATAAAATAATTCTAAAATGATTTAATAGTTCCGTTTAATGTGGTATTCATGCGCAATAAAGAGAGCAACACGAAAATGATGTATAACCTTAACACAATGACATAATGTCAAACCTTCAAATTTTAATGTTCAAAAGGATTCTTTAAATGTCAATACTTTTATATATAGAAATGATTTAACTGCAGGGATTGATTACAGAGAAATCCTTCATGAGATGGTAGGCATGTAGTTATTTTAACAAACGAGCGGACATGAGTGAAGAAAACCAAACACCTACCTTTGAGTGAAGAAATCTCCTAATCATACCTAGCAGTAATATAACCTATTACATTTTAAATATGATTTCATCAAATTGTTTTACTTTGTTGAACGTTCTCGGCAAACATCGTCTTCAACAACACTTTTACGCAAATGTCTGTGTTTTTTTGGTGTTCGGAGTCGGTTATTAATATTTAAAGGGACAATGTCCGTAAATTTTAGCTTATAATACACAAACTAATTAGGTTCACAAACATTACACACTAAACATTATTGAATATTTACTAATTAAATTTATGCAAGATTGTTTAACAGAATTCAATAGGGGTACAAAAAAAGAAGTACTGCTCTGTGCGTTTGAACTCGCAGCCCAAAGTAAAATTCCACTCGCGGGTAATAATAGTGAGTGCGTGACAGTCGACGTCGCTCCTGACTGAGCTAAGCGGGCTATACATATTACGCAATACAAACTATGTAGAAAACCTAATCATGTGATCAGCAGAAAAGGTAAATAATGTGGGTCCCACATTATTAACAAATAATAATTAAAACTTTTACTTTTCAAATTCATGAACGTATTACTACAGACTTCTTTGGGTCTATACTCAAGTTTTCATGTATACATTTCACTAAATAAAAGTCGGACAGTTATTTGGTTATGCTCAATATCTGCTTACTTACGGACAGTGTCCCTTTAAGGGGAAAATCACGGACATGGAAGGCATGGTTATTTTTCACAAATGAGCGGATGATCTTCTAACAAGAAGAATTTCTTAATAAACATAGAATTTAAATTACATATTTATTACAGTCTAAAAAAGGCTTGTGTATGACTATAAAGGGACACACGGCAAACTAGCGGCATCCCATTAGTTTTTCTGCATAAATTGCATTTGTTCAGTCATTAATGTTAATTATAAGAATGTATTAAGCCATGTTTTTCTGCATATTATTAAATTTTTATATTATTGCACCAATAATATATTAAAACTTATAGTATAATAAGACGAAATAGTGAATGTCACCTGGGTAAAAGTAAAAATGATACTGGATATATAAATCGAGAACACTTCAAACACTTCAAGATTGACGTGTGTCCCTTTAAAATCTGTGTTATGTTGAACGTTCTTGGCAAATAACGTTGACGTCATTGACCCAACAATTTGTTAATTTCTTTCACAGTTAGTAAAAATATCTCAGACTTAAAATATCTCTGACTTTTTATATTTAAAAATATCAGTGATTAAACTGTTCTTTTATCAAGAAATCCTTATCTTTCGACTACAGAAAAATAGCAGAAAAAAGTAATACACTGTTTTAAAGAAAAAATCCTTTCTTTCTAATAAAAAATAAACACACTGTTTTAAGAATAATTCATTTCTTGTTGAAACAAAACACCTGCAGTTACTGGTCATATTGTGTTAGTAAAATCACAGTAGGTTATTGCACATTCTCCTTTAAAGTGGGTACGCCACGCTTTTTGTAGGGTCTACGGGTCCGACTTGAAATTGGTAAATAATGATATTTTTTATTCTAAAGGGCCTAAACATCAGGAATAAGTCTAAGGGGGCACTCCACAGTTTAATGTCTAATTCTCAACAATCAAACCCATGACAAGCCCTTAGCCGGAATCCTTAAGCCAAAAAAAACACACTACCGTTGGATCATACATTTCTTTAAAGATAATGACGGGACGCGACGGGACGCGATTCCTATATAGCCCCCACTTCACTTAATGAAAGCGGGGGATAGCCCCCACTTCTTTTTGTGAAAGCGGGGATATAATTAAGAATTATAACAGGAACAAGACGTTTTTATTAAGAATTAAAACATTTTTAAAATTTTGAAATTCTTCTAGAAAAAGCCTGATGTACCCACTTTAATATTTAAAAAATTTATTGCAATTCTCCTTTTTAAATTTTCGCATTCAATTAAAATATAAAAAGACTGCCATTTTTTTACTCAGCGCACACACATTCCATCTATAACCAGTACATCCAAGTATTATCACATTATATAATATATATCCCACTCAACACAATGTTCATAATAAACGTCTAAAATCATGAAAAGTGAAAGCAACATTTCACAATATATTGTACACTCAGAGTCCAATATAACAGAATGGTATAATTTGTAAAAGGATTCCCATATTTGAACTGAACTGAATGTTGTTTAACGGCTCATCAACACAGTATAGGTTACTTGGAGCCACCCCAGAGAGAGGGGAAGGATACATTGGAATCCGGGAACCAGGCCCTACTCTTATTATCGAATAGAATCCTATGGTTCTTTAATGTGCTTGGAGGATAGACCGATACAGGGGACCGCCCGGTTTAAGTCTCCATCCGACGGACAAGGCTAAGGGAAAGTGTCTTGCCCAAGAACACACCGACGTCCCATACTAGATCAAAATTTGCACATATCTTGTATCGGTATTCCTCTTTGTTCCGGACTGTTCAAGAACATCAATTTTCCAAAATGTGTTAATCTCCAGGAATCTCCCAATGCCTTGTTAGTGTAAAATGTTTACAGATTACTTTCCACATTTCATCCATGTTCGTCATTCTTCAAATGTCAAACAATTATACATGCCATATTGTTTTAGAAATTGAGGGATTATACTATTATAATAACTACGGTATATATATTAACAAAGACCATGACTTAATGGTTTCACGTTGACCCCTTGAAATGTTCTTCACTTTATAGCTGTCATTTCATATGAACTTGTAAATCCATCAGATTCTGCTATTAATTCATATCCATCAATACACTCTGATCTAAAACATGTGTAAATAACCAACAAAAGCATCCGATTGTTTTAGAATTTTTTATCCGATAAAACCATTCACAACATTGTTGTCAACTACTTTGTTCTCCGACCAAAGTTGTCTATCACAATCACCGGTCTCAAAGCACTCCTAGGCAAACGCAGAAGCGAGTTATTAGTACGTGTATGACACTATTAGCTGGTGCCAGAAGCAGCCAAATAGCGCAACGCATAGAAAGTGTCGCAGCTTTACTCCAACATTTTTCGACGTATATCGACAGCATCACAGCTTCACTCCAAAAACTTTCTAACTCTACACCTGCATAGCATAAACACATTTCACAGCACATAGAGAAAATACCATAGCCCATTCCTTTCCATACATTTCATCATGTTGATCCATCCCTTCTTTTTTTTAGTTACATCCGACGAATAAATATTTCTGGTTGAAAATTAATATCACATTAAGAAGTTCCACAACATAATTCAGGGACAGTACTTGTCAGATTGCTCTCCCCTGATCAACTGTCCTCCTCCAGAGGGCCCTCCTCAATATTTGGCATCGGAGTTGTCCCCCCTGATGAAGGCGTGACCTGTGGTGTGTCATGGCGTTGCCATAGCGATCTAGCTCTTATGTCCTCTATGCTTTCATAGTTCATGTAACCTCGAGCTCGTCTTGTCCGTAAATCGTGCATATATAACGCACTAAAGCTCATTTCAGCAGACATTAACTCTATCTGTCCTTCGTCATACTGTCTTTGTGATATGGAAGTGGGTTGGTTCATTAGAGTAGAAGGTGGGTTTACAAGTGAATGAGGAAGAGCCATTGACTGGAAACTGGTGGGTGGAGCTATGGAAGTGGAAGGGCTGTGAACACTGGCCAATAGCCCTGCCCCCGATTTAGAAAATGGACCTTCGGAGTGCGACACTGCTCCACGCATACGAGGTGCGGTACCTGGAAATAAAGACGGTGAGAATAAGTTATTTTATTATATACCTATCAATAATATATACCTAGTACCTTATTTTATTATATACATGTACCTATCAATAATATATACCTAGTACCTTATTTTATTATATACCTATCAATAGCATATACCTAGTACCTTTTTTTTCTGACAAGGGCATACAAAAATCTGTTACTGGCATTTTCTGATTCTGTATCCTTATTCTACTAAAATAGATTTTGGAACTACTTTATGATGTCATTATGTGCATTTACCATTCACAATTGTCAGCATTGAAATGTTGGCGACTCCCCCAGCTAGAAAGGTTTCCTTGGATGCGTATTCAAATGCATCACATATTTTAAATAAATAAAAAAGTTCTTTCTTGATGGCAGTTTTCTATGAATTTGAGTTATATAAAGGTTTAAATTTGTTGTTTGTTCTGTGTTCTATTTAATGTCAGATATGTATAATATAGGTATTTGTAGTCAGATATGTATAATATAGGTATTTGTAGTCAGATATGTATAATATAGGTATTTGTAGTCAGATATGTATAATATAGGTATTTGTAGCACGGTCAGATATGTATAATATAGGTATTTGTAGCATGGTCAGATATGTATAATATAGGTATTTGTAGCATGGTCAGATATGTATAATATAGGTATTTGTAGCATGGTCAGATATGTATAATATAGGTATTTGTAGCATGGTCAGATATGTATAATATAGGTATTTGTAGCATGGTCAGATATGTATAATACAGGTATTTGTAGCATGGTCAGATATGTATAATATAGGTATTTGTAGCATGGTTGGTGCAATTTCCTTTGATGAATGCAAAACATTAAATCGTTTAATTCAGAATAACTAAATGGGCGGAGTTAAAATACCGTGCTCTAACTTCCAATAAATGGAAGTTAGAGTACGGCATTTATTCTGACAAGGTCACCAGGTACTATCGGGTTGAAAGCAACATGAAACACATATACAGTGAAACACATGTACAGTAAACACTATTTTTTTAATAACTTTTTATCATTTTAATGGCATATTATGAGAACAATCAATTCAAATATATATTTATTTTCAAGTAAGTCAACATAATTAGTCCACATTTGTCCAATATCGTTCTATCTTCTAATTTTAATGTCGTTGTTTTTTAAATTCTAATTTGGAAGATAATGCTCCACTATCGAGTGTTAAAATCGAATGCTAAATCAAGAATGTTAAATCAATTTCTTATAATAATCAAAGAACAAATATAATCCAATAATCACAGAAAGATAATCAAAGAACAAACCTAAACCAATAATTCAAAGAACAAAGATAATCCAGGAAACGATCAGAACAAAGAACAAGTGTTTCAATTTTGAATGTAATATATCCTGCAATTTATCCAAGGAACGGAGTTATTGTATTATCTTGTATCAAACAATCCAGTCTTAAGATAATATAACACGGAATGGTTACTCGAGATTTAACCACCAAATTGTTGACATAACAGAATCGAATCAGTTTCATTTGAACTCTACTTGAAGTTAAAAACACAGTTGGTGAAGTTGGCTGCATTATTTGTCATATCAGCAAGAGTTTCGCGCACACTAGGTTTGGAAGCCGTTGAGCTAGGTCCCTCCGAAATTGTTTTAATTTTGTCAACAATCTCATTTTCTCTTCCTTCCAGCTTGACACGCTTTTCTGCACAGGGTGGGGGTTCAAGGGCAGCGGAAGTACGGGCCATAACTGCTGGAGTGGCACGCTTATATTGCCGCACTGCTTTCTCCGACCTATGTCCAGTACGCGACATAATCTCCTGCTCGTCTATTCACGCATCAAATAAAGTTGTCGCGCATGTTCTTTTACCAGAGTGATTGGTAAAGTTCCCCTGGATTCCTCCCTTTTTACATATGGTACCCATGAACGTTTTGATCTTATTTATCCCAACCGGCTGTTGCGAAAATAGAAGTCCAGCTAACGGTCTTCGGTAAAAGAATCCCGTGAAGCCCAGAGCTTTGAGATACTTCTCGAAGTAGTCGGCCAAACAACGGGGACCTATAAAATATAAATGGAAAAATATTAAATCAACATTTAAATTTTGTAGAAACAAGTTAAAATGCAATAAACAGATTATGATAAACTAATCATAAATTAATTATGTCAATAAATGAATGAAAATAATTAAATTAATAGTAAAAGGAAAGAGAGAGAAAGAGTAAACAAAAAAAGTCGAAAAAATATTTCTAATATAAAAAGAAATTGAGAGAGTAAATAAATGGAAGTCAAAACTATTTTAATATAAAATAGAGAGAGAGAGAGAGAGACGGTCTGACAGAGTAAATAAATAAAATCAAAACATTTATTTCAAATATAAAATAAAATTTTGAGAACGAGAGTAAATAAATGAAGTAGAAACATTTTGTGTTGTTTTTTGAGCGAGAAAGTTAATAAGTGGAAACATGTATTTCCAATATAAAAAATAAATTGAGAGAGTAAATAAATGAAGTCAAAACTATTTTTAATATAAAGAGAGAGAGAGAGAGAGAGAGAGAGAGAGAGAGAGAGGAACGGAAAGAGTAATTAAATAAAGTCAATTTCCAATAAAAATAAAATTGAGAGATCGAGAGTAAATAAACATTGAGGGAGTAAATAAGTCGAAACATTTATTTCTGATATAATAATAGAGAGAATGTGAGTCAATAATAGTCGAAACATGTTTTAAAATAAAATATGTAGAGAGAGAGAGAGAGAGAGAGAGAAACGGACAGCTAGAGACAGACCGAGAGAGTAAATAAAACAAGAGGTCAATGACCTTGAAGCTCTACTGATTGATTTTGATTTCAGGAAGTAGTCGCTACAGACTTGTTTTTTGAAAAATTATTTTTAGCCGTGGCGGCCATCTTGAATTTCTGGCCGACCTGAAATTTTGCTAGGATCAATTAGACATCAAGAGCAACATTCCTGTGAAGTTTCATGAAAATCCGTCAAGTAGTTTCACAGGAATAGTCGCTACAAGTTTTCATTATATAACTCTATGTAAACAAAGATGGCCGCTGGCAGCCATGTTTAACGTCGAATCAAAACGATTTTCGACAAGGACCAACATCATGTCATGCTGATCATTTTAGAAAAAGTCCCATATCAATATCACTTATAGTTTTCATGAAGAAGTCGCTACAAACTTGTTTTTTAAAAACCTATTTTTAGATCTGGTGGCCATCTTGGATTTCACATCAACATGAATTTTTGCTAGGATCAACTAGACTTCATGGGCAACATTTCTGTAAAGTTTCATGAAAATCCATTCAGTAGTTTCAGAGGAGAAGTCGCTACAAAAAAAAGTTTACGGACAGACGGACGACGGACGCCGCACCACGGCATAAGCTCTGCTGATCTCTGATCAGTAGAGCTAAAAAGTCACCAAACATGCTACAATTTAATATAGAAAAAATTATATACATGTATATAAATGAATAAATTGTAATGAATAGATAACAAATTAATAATAATAGTACATGTAGAATTAAGATTCAAAGTATAATTGGGACGGAAAACTCAGAAAAAAGTCTCGCAGAATGAACGGTTCGGACGAAAAAAAAAATGAAATCTAGATTTAGAACACTTTTTCTGACCGCAGAAATGACACCGCAGTGACTGGAACACACATCAAATACAACAATTCAGTGGCGGATCCACGATTGGAGAGGGGGTTGGGGTTTGCGGTTTTAGGATAGGGGAACGTGCGGCTGAATCCTCGCCTGAACTTAAGACTACAATGTAAATTAAAATACATTAGGCCTACCTTCAGCACAATAGTGTTTGATATCCTTGTTGTGAAGTGTGACGTTAGCCAAGCCTCCTTTGTAGTTCTTGCAGTTTCTCCCCACAAAACGAATGAATTTCTTCTGTCCATCTTTACCAATTTCAAACTGGCTACACTCTAAAGATCTATGCTCGTCATGACCCCTGAGGCCGAATAGTTTACACGCATAGTAGAACACCGTATGCTGAAGCGATTCCGAAGTGTCGTCCCCCAAAGTTCCGGTTTCCCACAGACGGTTTTCATCCTCTACCAGAATGGGGTCGGCCTTTT
>JAWPHD010020380.1:0-31957 GCA_037043455.1 Cyrtodaria siliqua | reverse complement strand
ATGGTAAGAACTGAATATATGCGTAAGAACTGAATATATATGCGTAAGAACTGAATATATATGCTGTAAGAACTGAATTTATATGAATAAGAACTGAATATATATGCGTAAGAACTGAATATATATGCGTAAGAACTGAATATATATGCGTAAGAACTGAATATATATGCGTAAGAACGGAATATATATGCGTAGGAACGGAATATATATGCGTAAGAACGGAATATATATACATAAGAATGGAATATATATGCGTAAGAACGGAATATATATGTGTAAGAACTGAATATATATGTGTAAGAACTGAATATATATGAATAAGAACTGTATATATATGCGTAAGAACTGAATATATATGCGTAAGAACTGAATATATATGAATAAGACTTGAATATATATGCGTAAGAACTGAATATATATGCGTAAGAACTGAATATATATGCGTAAAAACTGAATATATATGAATAAGAACTGAATATATATGCGTAAGAACTTAATATATATGCGTAAGAACTGAATATATATGCGTAAAAACTGAATATATATGAATAAGAACTGAATATATATGCGTAAGAACTGAATATATATGCGTAAGAACGGAATATATATGCGTAAGAACGGAGTATATATGCGTAAGAACGGAATATATATGCGTAAGAACTGAATATATATGCGTAAGAACGGAGTATATATGCGTAAGAACGGAATATATATACATAAGAACGGAATATATATGCGTAAGAACTGAATATATATGTGTAAGAACTGAATATATATGTGTAAGAACTGAATATATATGCGTAAGAACTGAATATATATGCGTAAAAACTTAATATATATGTGTAAGAACTGAATATACATGCGTAAGAACTGAATATATATGCGTAAGAACTGAATATATATGCGTAAGAACTGAATATATATGCGTAAGAACGGAATATATACGTAAGAACTGAATATTTATGCGTAAGAACTGAATATATATGCGTATATATAAGAACTGAATATATATGCGTAAGAACTGAATATATATGCGTAAGAACTGAATATATATGTGTAAGAACTGAATATATATGCGTAAGAACTGAATATATATGCGTAAGAACTGAATATATATGCGTAAGAACGGAATATATACGTAAGAACTGAATATTTATGCGTAAGAACTGAATATATATGCGTATATATAAGAACTGAATATATATGCGCAAGAACTGAATATATATGCGTAAGAACTGAATATATATGTGTAAGAACTGAATATATATGCGTAAGAACTGAATATATATGCGTAAGAACTGAATATATATGCCTAAGAACTGAATATATATGCGTAAGAACTGAATATATATGTGTTAGAACGGAATATATATGTGTAAGATATATGCGTAAGAAATGAATATATATGTGTTAGTACTGAATATATATGTGTAAGAACTTAATATATATGTGTAAGAACTGAATATATATGTGTAAGAACTGAATATATATGTGTAAGAACTCAATATATATGTGTAATAACTGAATATATATGTGTAAGAACTGAATATATATATGTAAGAACTGAATATATATGTGTAAGAACTGAATATAAATGTGTAAGAACTGAATATATATGTGTAAGAACTGAATATATATGTGTAAGAACTGAACATATATGCGTAAGAACTGAATATATATGCGTAAGAACTGAATATATATGCGTAAGAACTGAATATATATGCATAAGAAATGAATATATGGGCGTAAGAACTGAATATATGCGAAAGAACTGAATATATATGCATAAGAACTGAATATATATGCGTAAGAACTAAATGTATATGCATAAGAACTGAATATATATTCGTAAGAACGGAATATGTATGTGTAAGACATGAATATATATGTGTAAGAACTGATTATATATGTGTAAGAACTGAATATATATGTGTAAGAACTGAATATATATGTGTAAGAACTGAATATATATGTGTAGGAACTGAATATATGTGTAAGAACAGAATATATATGTGTAAGAACTGAATATATATGTGTAAGTACTGAATATATATGTGTAAGAACTGAATATATTTGTGTAAGAACTGAATATATATGTGTTAGAACTGAATATATATGTGTAAGATATATGCGAAAGAACTGAAAATATATGTGTAAGAACTGAATATATATGTGTAAGAACTGAATATATATGTGTAAGAACTGAATATTTATGTGTAAGAACTGAATATATATGCGAAAGAACTGAATATATATGTGTAAGAACTGAATATATATGTGTAAGAACTGAATATACATGCGTAAGAACTGAACATATATGCGTAAGAACTGAATATATATGAGTAAGAACTGAATATATATGCGTAAGAACTGAATATAAATTCTTAAGAACGGAATATATATGCCTAAGAACTGAATATATATGCGTAAGAACTGAATATATATCCCTAAGAATTGAATATATCTGCGTAATAACTGAATATATATGCATAAGAACTGAATATATATGCGTAAGAACTGAATATATATGCGTATGAACTGAATATATATGCATAAGAACTGAATATATATGCGTAAGAACTGAATATATATGTGTAAGAACTGAATATATATGCGTAAGAACTGAATATATATGCGGAGAACTGAATATATATGCATAAGAACTGAGTATATATGCGTAAGAACTGAATATATATTGGTAAAACTGAATCTATATGCGTAAGAACTGAGTATATATGTTTAAGAACTTAATATATATATGTAAGAACTGAATATATATGCGTAAGAAGTGAATATATGTGAGTAACAACGGAATATATATGCGTAAGAACTGAATATATATGCGTAAGAACTGAATATATATGAATAAGAACTGAATATATATGCGTAAGAACTGAATATATATGCGTAAGAACTGAATATATATGTGTAAGAACTGAATATATATGTGTAAGAACTGAATATATGCATAAGAACTGAATATATATGTGTAAGAACTGAATATATATGTGTAAGAACTGAATATAAATTCGTAAGAACGGAATATATATGCGTAAGAACTGAATATATATGCGTAAGAACTGAATATATATGCGTAAGAACGGAATATATATGCGTAAGAACTGAATATATATGCGTAAGAACTGAATATATATGCATAAGAACTGAATATATATGTGTAAGAACTGAATATATATGTGTAAGAACTGAATATATATGTGTAAGAACTGAATATATGCGTAAGAACTGAATATATATGCGTAATAAATGAATATATATGCGTAATTACTGAATATATATGCGTAACAACGGAATATAAATGCGTAAGAACGGAATATATATGTGTAAGAACTAAGTATATATGTCTTAGAACTGAATATACATGTGTAAGAACTGAATATATATGCGTCAGAACTGAATATATATGCGTAAGAACTGAATATATGTGCGTAAGTACTGAATATATATGCATAAGAACTGAATATATGTGCGTTAGAACTGAATATATATGCGTAAGAATTGAATATATATGCGTAAGAACGTAATATATATGCGTAAGAACGGATTATATATGTGTAAGAACTGAATGTATATGCGTAAGAACTGAATATATGCGTAAGAACAGAATATATATGCGTAAGAACTAAATATATATGCGTAAGAACGGAATATATGCGTAAGAACTGAATATATGCGTAATAACGTAATATATATGTGTAAGAACGGAATATGTATGTGTAAGAACTGAATATATATGTGTAAGAACTGAATATATATGTGTAAGAACTGAATATATATGTAAGAACTGAATATATATGTGTAAAAACTGGATATATATGTGTAAGAACTGAATATATATGCGTAAGAACTGAATATATATGCGTAAGAACGGAATATATACGTAAGAACTGAATATTTATGCGTAAGAACTGAATATATATGCGTATATATAAGAACTGAATATATATGCGTAAGAACTGAATATATATGCGTAAGAACTGAATATATATGTGTAAGAACTGAATATATATGCGTAAGAACGGAATATATATGTGTAAGAACTGAATATATATGTGTAAGAACTGAATATATATGCGTAAGAACTGAATATATATGTGTAAGAACTGAATATATATGTGTAAGAACTGAATATATATATGTAAGAACTGAATATATATGTGTAAGAACTGAATATATATGTGTTAGAACTGAACATAGATGTGTAAGAACTGAATATACATGCGAAAAAACTGAATATATATATGTAAGAAATGAATATATATGCGTAAGAAATGAATATATATGCGTAAAAACGGAATATATATGCGTAAGAACGGCTTATATATGTGTAAGAACTGAATATATATGCGTAAGAACGGATTATATATGTGTAAGAACTGAATATATATGCGTAAGAACTGAATATATCTGTGTAAGATATATGCGTAAGTACTGAATATATACGTGTAAGAACTGAATATATATGCCTAAGAACTGAATATATATGTGTAAGAACTGAATATATATGCCTAATAACTGAATATATATGCGTAAGAACTGAATATATATGTGTAAGAACTGAATATATATGCGTAAGAACTGAATATATATGCGTAAGAACTGAATATATATGCGTAAGAACTGAATATATATGCGTTAGAACGGAATATATATGTGTAAGATTTATGCGTAAGAAATGCATATATATGTGTTAGTACTGAATATTTATGTGTAAGAACTTAATATATATGTGTAAGAACTGAATATATATGTGTAAGAACTGAATATATATGTGTAAGAACTCAATATATATGTGTAAAAACTGAATATATATGTGTAATAACTGAATATATATATGTAAGAACTGAATATATATGTGTAAGAACTGAATATAAATGTGTAAGAACTGAATATATATGTGTAAGAACTGAATATATATGTGTAAGAACTGAACATATATGCGTAAGAACTGAATATATATGGGTAAGAACTGAATATATATGCGTAAGAACTGAATATATATGCGTAAGAAATGAATATATGGGCGTAAGAACTGAATATATGCGAAAGAACTGAATATATATGCATAAGAACTGAATATATATGCCTAAGAACTAAATGTATATGCATAAGAACTGAATATATATTCGTAAGAACGGAATATGTATGTGTAAGAACTGAATATATATGTGTAAGAACTGAATATATATGTGTAAGAACTGAATATATATGTGTAAGAACTGAATATATATGTGTAAGAACTGTATATATATGTGTAAGATCTGAATATATGTGTAAGAACTGAATATATATGCGTAAGAACTGAATATATATGTGTAAGAACAGAATATATATGTGTAAGAACTGAATATATATGTGTAAGTACTGAATATATATGTGTAAGAACTGAATATATTTGTGTAAGAACTGAATATATATGTGTAAGAACTGAATATATATGTGTAAGATATATGCAAAAGAACTGAAAATATATGTGTAAGAACTGAATATATATGTGTAAGAACTGAATATATATGTGTAAGAACTGAATATTTATGTGTAAGAACTGAATATATATGCGAAAGAACTGAATATATATGTGTAAGAACTGAATATATATGTGTATGAACTGAATATACATGCGTAAGAACTGAAAATATATGCGTAAGAACTGAATATATATGCGTAAGAACTGAATATATATGCGTAAGAACTGAATATAAATTCGTAAGAACGGAATATATATGCCTAAGAACTGAATATATATGCGTAAGAACTGAATATATATGCGTAAGAACTGAATATATATGCCTAATAACTGAATATATATGCGTAAGAACTGAATATATATGTGTAAGAACTGAATATATATGCGTAAGAACTGAATATATATGCGTAAGAACTGAATATATATGCCTAAGAACTGAATATATATGCGTAAGAACTGAATATATATGCGTTAGAACGGAATATATATGTGTAAGATATATGCGTAAGAAATGAATATATATGTGTTAGTACTGAATATATATGTGTAAGAACGGAATATATATGTGTAAGAACTGAATATATATGTGTAAGAACTGAATATATATGCGTAAGAACTGAATATATATGTGTAAGAACTGAATATATATGTGTAAAAACTGAATATATATGTGTAAGAACTGAATATATATGTGTAAGAACTCAATATATATGCGAAAGAACTGAATATATATGCATAAGAACTGAATATATATGCGTAAGAACTAAATGTATATGCATAAGAACTGAATATATATTCGTAAGAACGGAATATGTATGTGTAAGAACTGAATATATATGTGTAAGAACTGAATATATATGTGTAAGAACTGAATATATATTTGTAAGAACTGAATATATATGTGTAAGAACTGAATATATATGTGTAAGATCTGAATATATGTGTAAGAACTGAAAATATATGCGTAAGAACTGAATATATATGTGTAAGAACAGAATATATATGTGTAAGAACTGAATATATATGTGTAAGTACTGAATATATATGTGTAAGAACTGAATATATTTGTGTAAGAACTGAATATATATGTGTAAGAACTGAATATATATGTGTAAGATATATGCGAAAGAACTGAAAATATATGTGTAAGAACTGAATATATATGTGTAAGAACTGAATATATATGTGTAAGTACTGAATATTTATGTGTAAGAACAGAATATATATGCGAAAGAACTGAATATATATGTGTAAGAACTGAATATATATGTGTAAGAACTGAATATACATGCGTAAGAACTGAACATATATGCGTAAGAACTGAATATATATGCGTAAGAACTGAATATATATGCGTAAGAACTGAATATATATGCCTAAGAATTGAATATATCTGCGTAAGTACTGAATATATATGCGTAAGAACTGAATCTATATGCGTAAGAACTGAGTATATATGTTTAAGAACTTAATATATATATGTAAGAACTGAATATATATGCGTAAGAAGTGAATATATGTGAGCAACAACGGAATATATATGCGTAAGAACTGAATATATATGCGTAAGAACTGAATATATATGCATAAGAACTGAACATATATGCGTACGAACTGAATATATATGCGTAAGAACTGAATATATATGTGTAAGAACTGAATATATATGTGTAAGAACTGAATATATGCATAAGAACTGAATATATATGTGTAAGAACTGAATATATATGTGTAAGAACTGAATATAAATTCGTAAGAACGGAATATATATGCGTAAGAACTGAATATATATGCGTAAGAACTGAATATATATGCGTAAGAACGGAATATATATGCGTAAGAACTGAATATATATGCGTAAGAACTGAATATATATGCATAAGAACTGAATATATATGTGTAAGAACTGAATATATATGTGTAAGAACTGAATATATATGTGTAAGAACTGAATATATGCGTAAGAACTGAATATATATGCGTAATAAATGAATATATATGCGTAATTACTGAATATATATGCGTAACAACGGAATATAAATGCGTAAGAACGGAATATATATGTGTAAGAACTAAGTATATATGTCTTAGAACTGAATATACATGTGTAAGAACTGAATATATATGCGTCAGAACTGAATATATATGCGTAAGAACTGAATATATGTGCGTAAGTACTGAATATATATGCATAAGAACTGAATATATGTGCGTTAGAACTGAATATATATGCGTAAGAATTGAATATATATGCGCAAGAACGGAATATATATGCGTAAGAACGGATTATATATGTGTAAGAACTGAATGTATATGCGTAAGAACTGAATATATGCGTAAGAACAGAATATATATGCGTAAGAACTGAATATATATGCGTAAGAACGAAATATATGCGTAAGAACTGAATATATGCGTAATAACGTAATATATATGTGTAAGAACGGAATATGTATGTGTAAGAACTGAATATATATGTGTAAGAACTGAATATATATGTGTAAGAACTGAATATATATGTAAGAACTGAATATATATGTGTAAAAACTGGATATATATGTGTAAGAACTGAATATATATGCGTAAGAACTGAATATACATGCGTAAGAACTGAATATATATGCGTAAGAACGGAATATATATGTGTAAGAACTGAATATATATGTGTAAGAACTGAATATATATGCGTAAGAACTGAATATATATGTGTAAGAACTGAATATATATGTGTAAGAACTGAATATATATATGTAAGAACTGAATATATATGTGTAAGAACTGAATATATATGTGTAAGAACTGAACATAGATGTGTAAGAACTGAATATACATGAGAAAAAACTGAATATATATATGTAAGAAATGAATATATATGCGTAAGAAATGAATATAGAGGCGTAAGAACTGAATATATATGCGAAAGAACTCTATATATATGCATAAGAACTGAATGTTTATGCATAAGAACTGAATATATATGCGTAAGAATTGAATATATATGCGTAAAAACGGAATATATATGCGTAAGAACGGATTATATATGTGTAAGAACTGAATATATATGCGTAAGAACTGAATATATCTGTGTAAGATATATGCGTAAGAACTGAATATATACGTGTAAGAACTGAATATATATGCCTAAGAACTGAATATATATGTGTAAGAACTGAATATATATGCCTAATAACTGAATATATGCGTAAGAACTGAATATATATGTGTAAGAACTGAATATATATGCGTAACTACTGAATATATATGCGTAAGAACTGAATATATATGCGTAAGAACTGAATATATATGCGTTAGAACGGAATATATATGTGTAAGATATATGCGTAAGAAATGAATATATATGTGTTAGTACTGAATATTTATGTGTAAGAACTTAATATATATGTGTAAGAACTGAATATATATGTGTAAGAACTGAATATATATGTGTAAGAACTCAATATATATGTGTAATAACTGAATATATATGTGTAATAACTGAATATATATATGTAAGAACTGAATATATATGTGTAAGAACCGAATATAAATGTGTAAGAACTGAATATATATGTGTAAGAACTGAATATATATGTGTAAGAACTGAACATATATGCGTAAAAACTGAATATATATGGGTAAGAACTGAATATAATGCGTAAGAACTGAATATATATGCGTAAGACATGAATATATGGGCGTAAGAACTGAATATATGCGAAAGAACTGAATATATATGCATAAGAACGGAATATATATGCGTAAGAACTAAATGTATATGCATAAGAACTGAATATATATTCGTAAGAACGGAATATGTATGTGTAAG
The DNA here is from genome assembly GCA_037043455.1 of Cyrtodaria siliqua. Lineage (NCBI taxonomy): Eukaryota > Metazoa > Mollusca > Bivalvia > Adapedonta > Hiatellidae > Cyrtodaria > Cyrtodaria siliqua. Next base: position 22,643 of record JAWPHD010020380.1, on the reverse strand, counting down.
AACTGAATATATATGTGTAAGAACTGAATATATATGTGTAAGAACTGAATATATATGTGTAAGAACTGAATATATATGTGTAAGAACTGTATGTATATGTGTAAGATCTGAATATATGTGTAAGAACTGAATATATATGCGTAAGAACTGAATATATATGTGTAAGAACAGAATATATATGTGTAAGAACTGAATATATATGTGTAAGTACTGAATATATATGTGTAAGATCTGAATATATTTGTGTAAGAACTGAATATATATGTGTAAGAACTGAATATATATGTGTAAGATATATGCGAAAGAACTGAAAATATATGTGTAAGAACTGAATATATATGTGTAAGAACTGAATATATATGTGTAAGAACTGAATATACATGCGTAAGAACTGAAAATATATGCGAAAGAACTGAATATATATGCGTAAGAACTGAATATATATGCGTAAGAACTGAATATAAATTCGTAAGAACGGAATATATATGCCTAAGAACTGAATATATATGCGTAAGACCTGAATATATATGCGAAAGAATTGAAAATATATGTGTAAGAACTGAATATATATGTGTAAGAATTGAATATATATGTGTAAGTACTGAATATTTATGTGTAAGAACTTAATATATATGCGAAAGAACTGAATATATATGTGTAAGAACTGAATATATATGTGTAAGAACTGAATATACATGCGTAAGAACTGAACATATATGCGTAAGAACTAAATATATATGCGAAAGAACTGAATATATATGTGTAAGAACTGAATATATATGTGTAAGAACTGAATATATATGTGTAAGAACTCAATATATATGTGTAATAACTGAATATATATGTGTAAGAACTGAATATATATATGTAAGAACTGAATATATATGTGTAAGAACTGAATATAAATGTGTAAGAACTGAATATATATGTGTAAGAACTGAATATATATGTGTAAGAACTGAACATATATGCGTACGAACTGAATATATATGCGTAAGAACTGAATATATATGCGTAAGAACTGAATATATATGCGTAAGAAATGAATATATGGGCTTAAGAACTGAATATTTGCGAAAGAACTGAATATATATGCATAAGAACTGAATATATATGCGTAAGAACTAAATGTATATGCATAAGAACTGAATATATATTCGTAAGAACGGAATATGTATGTGTAAGAACTGAATATATATGTGTAAGAACTGAATATATATGCGTAAGAACTGAATATATATGTGGAAGAACTGAATATATATGTGTAAGAACTGAATATATATGTGTAAGATCTGAATATATGTGTAAGAACTGAATATATATGCGTAAGAACTGAATATATATGTGTAAGAACAGAATATATATGTGTAAGAACTGAATATATATGTGTAAGTACTGAATATATATGTGTAAGAACTGAATATATGTGTGTAAGAACTGAATATATATGTGTAAGAACTGAATATATATGTGTAAGATATATGCGAAAGAACTGAAAATATATGTGTAAGAACTGAATATATATGTGTAAGAACTGAATATATATGTGTAAATACTGAATATTTATGTGTAAGAACTGAATATATATGCGAAAGAACTGAATATATATGTGTAAGAACTGAATATATATGTGTAAGAACTGAATATACATGCGTAAGAACTGAACATATATGCGTAAGAACTGAATATATATGCGTAAGAACTGAATATATATGCGTAAGAACTGAATATAAATTCGTAAGAACGGAATATATATGCCTAAGAACTGAATATATATGCGTAAGAACTGAATATATATGCCTGAGAATTGAATATATCTGCGTAAGTACTGAATATATATGCGTAAGAACTGAATATATATGCGTAAGAACTGAATATATATGCGTATGAACTGAATATATATGCATAAGAACTGAATATATATGCGTAAGAACTGAATATATATGTGTAAGAACTGAATATATATGCGTAAGAACTGAATATATATGCGGAGAACTGAATATATATGCATAAGAACTGAATATATATGCGTAAGAACTGAATATATATGCGTAAAACTGAATCTATATGCGTAAGAACTGAATATATATGTTTAAGAACTTAATATATATATGTAATAACTGAATATATATGCGTAAGAAGTGAATATATGTGAGTAACAACGGAATATATATGCGTAAGAACTGAATATATATGCGTAAGAACTGAATATATATGCATAAGAACTGAATATATATGCTTAAGAACTGAATATATATGCCTAAGAACTGAATATATATGTGTAAGAACTGCATATATATGTGTAAGAACTGAATATATGCATAAGAACTGAATATATATGTGTAAGAACTGAATATATATGTGTAAGAACTGAATATAAATTCGTAAGAATGGAATATATATGCGTAAGAACTGAATATATATGCGTAAGAACTGAATATATATGCGTAAGAACGGAATATATATGCGTAAGAACTGAATATATATGCGTAAGAACTGAATATATATGCGTAAGAACTGAATATATACGTGTAAGAACTGAATATATATGCCTAAGAACTGAATATATATGTGAAAGAACTGAATATATATGCCTAATAACTGAATATATATGCGTAAGAACTGAATATATATGTGTAAGAACTGAATATATATGCGTAAGAACTGAATATATATGCGTAAGAACTGAATATATATGCCTAAGAACTGAATATATATGCGTAAGAACTGAATATATATGCGTTAGAACGGAATATATATGTGTAAGATATATGCGTAAGAAATGAATATATATGTGTTAGTACTGAATATATATGTGTAAGAACTTAATATATATGTGTAAGAACTGAATATATATGTGTAAGAACTGAATATATATGTGTAAGAACTCAATATATATGTGTAATAACTTAATATATATGTGTAAGAACTGAATATATATATGTAAGAACTGAATATATATGTGTAAGAAATGAATATAAATGTGTAAGAACTGAATATATATGTGTAAGAACTGAATATATATGCGTAAGAACTGAATATATATGTGGAAGAACTGAATATATATGTGTAAGAACTGAATATATATGTGTAAGATCTGAATATATGTGTAAGAACTGAATATATATGCGTAAGAACTGAATATATATGTGTAAGAACAGAATATATATGTGTAAGAACTGAATATATATGTGTAAGTACTGAATATATATGTGTAAGAACTGAATATATGTGTGTAAGAACTGAATATATATGTGTAAGAACTGAATATATATGTGTAAGATATATGCGAAAGAACTGAAAGTATATGTGTAAGAACTGAATATATATGTGTAAGAACTGAATATATATGTGTAAATACTGAATATTTATGTGTAAGAACTGAATATATATGCGAAAGAACTGAATATATATGTGTAAGAACTGAATATATATGTGTAAGAACTGAATATACATGCGTAAGAACTGAACATATATGCGTAAGAACTGAATATATATGCGTAAGAACTGAATATATATGCGTAAGAACTGAATATAAATTCGTAAGAACGGAATATATATGCCTAAGAACTGAATATATATGCGTAAGAACTGAATATATATGCCTAAGAATTGAATATATCTGCGTAAGTACTGAATATATATGCGTAAGAACTGAATATATATGCGTAAGAACTGAATATATATGCGTATGAACTGAATATATATGCATAAGAACTGAATATATATGCGTAAGAACTGAATATATATGTGTAAGAACTGAATATATATGCGTAAGAACTGAATATATATGCGGAGAACTGAATATATATGCATAAGAACTGAATATATATGCGTAAGAACTGAATATATATGCGTAAAACTGAATCTATATGCGTAAGAACTGAATATATATGTTTAAGAACTTAATATATATATGTAATAACTGAATATATATGCGTAAAAAGTGAATATATGTGAGTAACAACGGAATATATATGCGTAAGAACTGAATATATATGCGTAAGAACTGAATATATATGCATAAGAACTGAATATATATGCTTAAGAACTGAATATATATGCCTAAGAACTGAATATATATGTGTAAGAACTGCATATATATGTGTAAGAACTGAATATATGCATAAGAACTGAATATATATGTGTAAGAACTGAATATATATGTGTAAGAACTGAATATAAATTCGTAAGAATGGAATATATATGCGTAAGAACTGAATATATATGCGTAAGAACTGAATATATATGAGTAAGAACGGAATATATATGCGTAAGAACTGAATATATATGCGTAAGAACTGAATATATATGCGTAAGAACTGAATATATACGTGTAAGAACTGAATATATATGCCTAAGAACTGAATATATATGTGAAAGAACTGAATATATATGCCTAATAACTGAATATATATGCGTAAGAACTGAATATATATGTGTAAGAACTGAATATATATGCGTAAGAACTGAATATATATGCGTAAGAACTGAATATATATGCCTAAGAACTGAATATATATGCGTAAGAACTGAATATATATGCGTTAGAACGGAATATATATGTGTAAGATATATGCGTAAGAAATGAATATATATGTGTTAGTACTGAATATATATGTGTAAGAACTTAATATATATGTGTAAGAACTGAATATATATGTGTAAGAACTGAATATATATGTGTAAAGAACTCAATATATATGTGTAATAACTTAATATATATGTGTAAGAACTGAATATATATATGTAAGAACTGAATATATATGTGTAAGAAATGAATATAAATGTGTAAGAACTGAATATATATGTGTAAGAACTGAATATATATGTGTAAGAACTGAACATATATGCGTAAGAACTGAATATATATGCGTAAGAACTGAATATATATGCGTAAGAACTGAATATATATGCGTAAGAAATGAATATATGGGCGTAAGAACTGAATATATGCGAAAGAACTGAATATATATGCATAAGAACTGAATATATATGCGTAAGAACTAAATGTATATGCATAAGAACTGAATATATATTCGTAAGAACGGAATATGTATGTGTAAGAACTGAATATATATGTGTAAGAACTGAATATATATGTGTAAGAACTGAATATATACGCGTAAGAACTGAATATATATGTGTAAGAATATAAGGATCTGAGGCTGACAACAGCTGGTCTACTTTTATACTAGATTGTTCATCTGGATTTACAAGAGCCGGAGTAGAAAGAATTAATGACAGCATAAGAACATACTGCTGGGCAATTCTTGGCTCACAATCACAAACAAGAACAGATATACTTGGAACTGGAACAGCATTTGATGCACAGAAACAATTTTTAGCAAATGTAGAGGACGCAATAAATAGCCCCATCGACTTGCCAAGTCAAATTTCAAGATATGAAAACACCTTAAAATATGCAAGAAGTAAAGTAAATTTTGTTTATGGAAGTGGATTGTACATGTCCCCGAGTGACATGGAATTAAGAATCGGAATAATACAAGACTACAATAATGAAATTGTAATAGCAACCGATGCACAAGCATTAGGATTGAATAATGAAGTAAATGTAAAACCAGTGCCACCAAAAAATATTCAACCTTTTCAAGGCACCACAACAAAGAAACTTTTACCGGAACATTCTGATAAATCATCAATACATAAAACTGTGGAACATAACCCACCAGAAATACAAAAAATAGCGATTGAACACGAAGATAACAAAACAACTATAATTGTTGGTACTATAGTAATAGGTCTTGCTGCGTTACTTATTTACGAGATTTACTAAACCACTCTTTGGCTGCCACATACAACAACCCGGAAACAAACACAAGCAAAGCCCATAGATTGTTACCAAGCCAATTAATAACATTACCTGTTGCAGATAAAATCCATGATACTATTGCAGCAATAACTCCTGGAAGTGCTGCAGCAGCTTTACCAGCTAGGTTGGCAAGAAGTTTACCAAGATTAAATAGTTGTTTTTTTATCCAGTCTTTTACACTTGATAGAACAGGTTTTGGAGTTGGAGTTGGAGTTGGAGTTGGAGCAGCACTTGATGTAGGAATAATGGCTTCAACTAATACCCCAATAATCATACCAAAGGCAGTCAAAATACTCACAATAGTAATACCTTGCTCCCTAAACAAGGTTTTGATTCTCTCACCCAATGTTGTGTCTTTTTTTAACACCTTATTTGTAGTTTCTTTTATCCTGTTTATTTGACTGCGTAATGCTTCTTTGTTTTCACTCGCCGCTTCAAGTCGTGCATTTTTTTCATCTTCTAAGTTTTTTATTCTGTCACGTAGGCGCTCTTGTTGAAACTCATCCTCCTGCCCGGGGGTGCTAACTTGTTCTAATTTTTGTTTTTCTTTTGTTATGTCTTTATCAAGCTCAGTGAGCTTTGAAATATTATTAATAAGTTCTCCGCGGGAGCTTTGCAATACCTTGTCTAAACATTGTAGCTCTCGCATTGTTAGACCTTCTGTTTGTGTTTGAACAGCAGTTTTAGGATGAGTTTCATCTATTATATTACTCAAATCACTCTCAATTGTATTTACAGCATCTACTGTATTTTGTACATCTTCAGTTGTTGAAAACGTTTGCATTGGTATATTTTCTCCTTTTTTTGTGACGGTATCTCTTGTTTTTACTAAGGTTGCAAATTCTTTTCTACCTTGAGCCAGTCTAGCAGCTGGAACTAAATAATCATACATTTTTAAAGTGTTTTAGATAAAGCCAACACCATGTTTTCCAAGTAGAGTGTCCAGCGCATAAAATTTGACTGCATTATTTCCCCTATAATAAGTAAGTGGAACATCATCTGTTCCCATTTGAACTGCATATAACATTGTTCTACCGTTTTCGTCCTTAGCCATTTTGAATTTTTTATAATCAATTTCGCTGATATCATCGTTAAATTCTTTATAAAATTCATCTACTAACCACCTTTTATGTTTAAGCTGTTCTTCCGTTTTATCTTCTCCTTGAAGATGATCAATATAGTTATTTTCATTTACAATTTGTCTCTGGAATTCTGGGTCAGGTTGTATAAATTCTGGTTCGTCTTCAAATAATTCCTTCCAGACATCTTCATCTTCAACATCTGGATCGAACGTAGGATTTTCAAATCCTCCTTCAGCTATTGTTTATTTTATTTAATTTTAAAAAATATATTTAAAAAATAAAAACAATGTCGGCTTACGGAAACAAACTCAGCCCTCATAGAAAACTAAGAGAACCTCATGGTGCCAAGGGCATCCGCACACTGAGAGACTACTGTAAAACTTTTCTATAGGCGGTAATTGCGTTTCCTTGAATTTTTCCATACTGTCCATATATTCGTATGGATAAACACCTTTTCGTAAAAGTAAATATGTTTGTTCCCCAAACTGATTTTTGGTAATTTTGAAATCAGATTTGTCTGTTGCTTTAACCAATTTTTCCAGAGACGAAGCCATAAATTGGAAACTGTCTAAAAATCTAGGTTGTCCGGCACTAAATGATATGTATTTTTCAGCATTATTTGGGATGCATGTTATATTACCTTTCATTTTATGTATTTTTTGCATAATCAAATGACTATCATATCCTTTGAGGTTGTGAAATACAACAGGAATGATTGTTTTATTTGGTTTTATTTTTAGTTTTAGGTTGCAGTTTTTATGTGCTGCACCTTTGTATTTTCCTGTAAAATGACAGTGGTCTCTTACTTTACAATTTTTACCACATTTCCTACCTATTTCATCCTCGCATATCCAGCAGTGTGTTGCTTTTTCATAATCTTCCTCATTTTGCTGCGTCATGATTAATGGTTTTGGGTTAGCAAATATTTTATTAATGTTGCTCTTCTCACATTCTAAGTGATTTAAAAACTTTTCAACAGCATCTTCACCTCTGTAAATAACAGGTTCTTCAGCTTTGCCATCATATCTGACAACCTGGTATCCAAAACCACAAGCTTCGTGTACATTTGTGATTTCAGATTTCTTTCCAAATTCGATTGATTGAGGTTTGATTATACTCTCAAAATCAGCATATATTGCATAAGGCACAGGCATCTGATTTTGATGATTTTTAAATTTTACAGTATTTTTACCTTCTTTCGGCATTTCTATTCTGCAAGAATTTTTATTAATACCCTCACAGTCTTCTCTGTGTTTGGTAAGTAAATCTTCTCTTGAAAAGCCGTAAAGACAACGATCGCAGAAATAAGTTTTACCCCGATATTTGTTTTGATCATAAAGTAATCTATTTAGATTTTTAATCCAGCAATAGTGATATTTTGTTGTTAATGTTTTTGGTTCTTTGGAATAATCATCAGGGTTATAGTTGTCATCTATAATTCCTTCTTCATTATTTGGATCGTCTTCGTTCTCTGATTCAACCTCAGTGTCTTCAGATATTAAGATCAAATTAATTCGTTCAATATCTTTTGGTTGTTCTGATATTTTATATGGAAAAACAGATACCTTTTTATTTTTTCCTGTTATGATATATCCATAAACGTTTATAGCAAGGTTGTTTTGTTTCTCTACTTTGGAAATTTGAGAAATTGGAGTGGGAAAATCAATACCCTCTTTCTTTAAGAACTCTGTACTAGGATAATTTGATAATCTATCAGAATTCTTTTTAGCTGGATTTAAAGCTGAATTTATTGCATGAAACAAACACTGATCATCGTCGTTTTTTACATTGATAATTGCCTTCTTATCAGCTACTGCTTTGGGTAAAGGAATATATGAAGAACCTTTTAATGGTTCATACTTTGCAATATTCAAATAAAGCTTAACACAGCGATCAACTTCTAATCCAGATGCTGTGTTTGTAAATCTTTCTAGACTTTCTTGTATAAATGCAGATGAATTGTCATACAACTCGCTTATTTTTTCAGAGCTCAAAATGGCATTTTGTTCACTAAGTAATTTTGCTGTTTTGTATTTTTTGGTAACACCATCATCTTTGAATAGCTTTACAGTAAGACCTAATGAAAACTTTAATCCATTTATCTCTATCAGCTCTTTGATAATTTGTTTTGTAATAATAGATTTTTTATCACAAAATACTTTTTGAGGATCTTTGTATTTATTTACAGATATTTCGTATGCTCTAAAATATCCGCATTTTGGATTGTCAACTAGTTTTAATTTGTCTTCATCTTTTTTATCTTTGATAACTTGTTTTAGTTCGTTTATAACATTTTGTTTTAAATCGGCATATTTTTTATTTTGCTTATTTATAACATCTTCTTGTTTTCTCTTTTCCCTTTTACGTAGTTTTTTGTTATGTCGTCTCTTTCTTAAATTTTCTAATGTAAAATTTTGTTCCTTAACTGCTGAAATTGGTATATCTGTTTTTTTTGATATTTCAATAGTCAAAAGACTATGGGCTAATACTTCTTTGCTTATAGCTCCTGTTTTGTACAGGTCTGCTAAAATTCTTATAGTCTCTTCGTTTTTTTCACTGCTCATGTTTTTTCTTTGTTATGTATTATAAATATAAATTCTTAAATATAAAATAATTATATATATAAAATGGAGAGTAGTATAAAAGTCTGCCAATTTTTAAAAGTAGGAGTACATCCGCCGTGTAAAAATAAGCCGACTAAGGATTCTAATTATTGCAGTTTGCACAAATATAGATTAAAAACAAGCCGTGTTTCACCATGTTTATGGTGTGGAGAAGGCACTTATGCAAAATACAAATTTTTTTATAAGTGTGGAGCTAATTACTTTAATGTTACTATAAAAAGGCATATAAAAAAAATTATTTTAAATTAAACTTATATTAAATCAGGCTAATTAGCTTGTATTAAAAAAAAAAATTGGTAAAAATTTAAACTTGCGTTCTTCACTACCCCTATTTTAAAAAAGTTTGTTAACCTAAGTTTTAATGTTTAACATCTATTTCAATCTTAAAATCTTGGGTTATTTAGCGCCTGAGACATGCTAATTAATAAGTTTAATTGACTTAATTTTCAGTAAACTGAAGAACTGAATATATATGCGTAAGAACTGAATAAATATGCGTAAGAACTGAACATGTATGCGTAAGAACTGAACATATATGCGTAATAACTGAATATATATGCTTAAGAACTGAACATATATGCGTAAGAACTGAATATATATGCGTACGAACTGAACATATATGAGTAAGTACTGAATATATATGCGTAAGAACTGAATATGTATGCGTAAGAACTGAATATATATGTGTAAGAACTGAATATATATGCGTAAGAACTCAATATATATTCGTAAAACTGAATATATATGCATAAGAACGGAATATATATGCGTAAGAACGGAATATATATGCGTAAGAACGGAATATATATGTGTAAGAACGGAATATATATGTGTAAGAACGGAATATATATGTAAGAATATATTTGCGTAAAACTGAATATATATGCGTAAGAACTGAATATATATGGGTAAGAACTGAACATATATGCGTAAGAACTGAATATTTATGCGTAAAACTGAATATATTTTTGCGAAAAAACGGAATATATATGTGTAAGAACGGAATATATGCGTACGAACGGAATATATATGTGTATGAACTGAAAATATATGTGTAAGAACTGAATATATATGTGTAAGAACTGAATATATATGTGTAAGAACTGAATATATATGCGTAAGAACTGAATATATTCATAAGAACTGAATATATATGCGTAAAAACTGAATAAATATGAGTAGAACTGAACATATTTGCGTAAGAACTGAACATATATGCGTAATAACTGAATATATATGCGTAAGAACTGAACATATGTGCGTAAGAACTGAATATATATGCGTGAGAATTGAACATATATGCGTAAGAACTGAATATATATGCGTAAGAATTGAATATATATGCGTAAGAACTGAATAAATATGTGTAAGAACTGAATATATATGTGTAAGAACTGAATATATATGCGTAAAACTGAATATATAATCGTAAGAACGGAATATATATGCGTAAGAACGGAATATATATGCGTAAGAACGGAATATATATGTGTAAGAACTGAATATATATGTGTAAGAACGGAATATATATGTAAGAATATATTTGCGTAAAACTGAATATATATGCGTAATAACTGAATATATATGCGTAAGAACAGAATATATATGCGTAAGAACTGAACATATATGCGTAAGAACTGAATATATATGCGTAAGAACTGAATATATATGCTTAAGAACAGAATATATATGCGTAAGAACTGAATATATATGCGTAAGAACTGAATATGTATGCGTAAGAACTTAATATATAAGTAAGAACTGAATATATATGCGTAAGAACTGAAAATGTATGCGTAAGAACTGAACATATATGCGTAAGAACTGAACATATATGCGTAAGAACTGAACATATATGCGTAAGAACTGAACATATATGCGTAAGAACTGAATAAATATGCGTAAGAACGGAATATATATGTGTAAGTACGGAATATATATGTGTAAGAACGCAATATATATGCGTAAGAACGGAATATATATGCGTAAGAACGAAATATATATGCGTAAGAACTGAACATATATGCGTAATAACGGAATATATATGTGTAAGAACGGAATATGTATGTGTAAGAACTGAATATAGATGTGTAAGAACGGAATATATGTGTAAGAATATATATGCGTAGGTACGGAATATATATGTGTAAGAACGGAATATATATGCGTACGAACGGAACATATATGCGTAAGAACTGAATATATATGCGTGAGAACTGAATATATATGCGTAAGAACGGAATATATATGCGAAAGAACGGAATATATATCCGTAAGAACTGAATATATGCGTAAGAACGGAATATATATGCGTAAGAACTGAATATATATCCGTAAGAACGGAATATATATGCGTAAGAACTGACTATATATGCGTAAAACTTAATATTTATGCGAAATAACAAAATATAATATGCGTAAGAACGGAATATATGTGTAAGAACGGAATATATATGTGTAAGAACGGAATATATATGTGTAAGAACGGAATATATACGTGTAAGAACGTAATATATACGTGTAAGAACGGAATATATATGTGTAAGAAGTGAATATATATGCGTAAGAACTGAATATATATGCGTAAGAACGGAATATATATGTGTATGAACTGAATATATGTGCGTAAAACTGAATATATATGCGCAAGAACTGAATATATATGCGTTTGAGCTGATCAAATATGCGCAAGAACTGAATATATATGTGTAAGAACTGAATATATATGTGTAAGAACTGAATATATGCGTAAGAACTGAATATATATGCGTAATAAATGAATATATATGCGTAAATACTGAATATATATGCGTAACAACGGAATATATATGCGTAAGAACGGAATATATATGTGTAAGAACTGAATATATATGCGTAAAAACTGAATATATATGCGTAAGAACTGAATATATATGCGTAAGAACTGAATATATATGCGTAAGAACTGAATATTTATGCGTAAGAACTGAATATATATGCGTAAGAACTGAATATATGTGCGTACAACTGAATATATATGCGTAAGAACTGAATATATATGCGTAAGAACTGAATATATATGCGTAAGAACGGAATATATACATGTAAGAACGGAATATATATGTGTAAGAACTGAATATATATGTGTAAGCACGGAATATATGTTTAAGAATATATATGTGTAAGAACGGAATATATATGTGTAAGAATGGAATATATATGCATAAGAACGGAATATATATGCGTAAGAACTGAACATATATGCGTAATAACGGAATATATATGTGTAAGAACGGAATATATATGTGTAAGAACTGAATATATATGCGTAAGAACAGAATATATATGCGTAAGAACTGAATATATATCCGTAAGAACGGAATATATATGCTGAAGAACTGAATATATATGCGTAAGAACGGAATATATATGTGTAAGAACGGAATATATATGTGTAAGAACGGAATATGTATGTGTAAGAACTGAATATAGATGTGTAAGAACGGAATATATGTGTAAGAATATATATGCGTAGGTTCGGAATATATATGTGTAAGAACGGAATATATATGCGTAAGAACGGAACATATATGCGTAAGAACTGAATATATATGCGTGAGAACTGAATATATATGCGTAAGAACGGAATATATATGCGAAAGAACGGAATATATATCCGTAAGAACTGAATATATGTGTAAGAACGGAATATATATGCGTAAGAACTGAATATATATCCGTAAGAACGGAATATATATGCGTAAGAACTGACTATATATGCGTAAAACTGAATATTTATGCGAAAGAACAAAATATAATATGCGTAAGAACGGAATATATGTGTAAGAACGGAATATATATGTGTAAGAACGGAATATATATGTGTAAGAACGGAATATATACGTGTAAGAACGTAATATATACGTGTAAGAACGGAATATATATGTGTAAGAAGTGAATATATATGCGTAAGAACTGAATATATATGCGTAAGAACGGAATATATATGTGTATGAACTGAATATATGTGCGTAAAACTGAATATATATGCGCAAGAACTGAATATATATGCGTTTGAGCTGATCATATATGCGTAAGAACTGAATATATATGTGTAAGAACTGAATATATATGTGTAAGAACTGAATATATGCGTAAGAACTGAATATATATGCGTAATAAATGAATATATATGCGTAAATACTGAATATATATGCGTAACAACGGAATATATATGCGTAAGAACGGAATATATATGTGTAAGAACTGAATATATATGCTTAAAAACTGAATATATATGCGTAAGAACTGAATATATATGCGTAAGAACTGAATATATATGCGTAAGAACTGAATATTTATGCGTAAGAACTGAATATATATGCGTAAGAACTGAATATATGTGCGTACAACTGAATATATATGCGTAAGAACTGCATATATATGCGTAAGAACTGAATATATATGCGTAAGAACGGAATATATACATGTAAGAACGGAATATATATGTGTAAGAACTGAATATATATGTGTAAGAACGGAATATATGTTTAAGAATATATATGTGTAAGAACGGAATATGTATGTGTAAGAATGGAATATATATGCGTAAGAACGGAATATATATGCGTAAGAACTGAACATATATGCGTAATAACGGAATATATATGTGTAAGAACGGAATATATATGTGTAAGAACTGAATATATATGCGTAAGAACAGAATATATATGCGTAAGAACTGAATATATATCCGTAAGAACGGAATATATATGCTGAAGAACTGAATATATATGCGTAAGAACGGAATATATATGTGTAAGAACGGAATATATATGTGTAAGAACGGAATATGTATGTGTAAGAACTGAATATAGATGTGTAAGAACGGAATATATGTGTAAGAATATATATGCGTAGGTTAGGAATATATATGTGTAAGAACGGAATATATATGCGTAAGAACGGAACATATATGCGTAAGAACTGAATATATATGCGTGAGAACTGAATATATATGCGTAAGAACGGAATATATATGCGAAAGAACGGAATATATATCCGTAAGAACTGAATATATGCGTAAGAACGGAATATATATGCGTAAGAACTGAATATATATCCGTAATAACGGAATATATATGCGTAAGAACTGACTATATATGCGTAAAACTGAATATTTATGCGAAAGAACAAAATATAATATGCGTAAGAACGGAATATATGTGTAAGAACGGAATATATATGTGTAAGAACGGAATATATATGTGTAAGAACGGAATATATACGTGTAAGAACGTAATATATACGTGTAAGAACGGAATATATATGTGTAAGAAGTGAATATATATGCGCAAGAACAGAATATATATGCGTAAGAACGGAATATATATGTGTATGAACTGAATATATGTGCGTAAAACTGAATATATATGCGCAAGAACTGAATATATATGCGTTTGAGCTGATCATATATGCGTAAGAACTGAATATATATGTGTAAGAACTGAATATATATGTGTAAGAACTGAATATATGCGTAAGAACTGAATATATATGCGTAATAAATGAATATATATGCGTAAATACTGAATATATATGCGTAACAACGGAATATATATGCGTAAGAACGGAATATATATGTGTAAGAACTGAATATATATGCGTAAAAACTGAATATATATGCGTAAGAACTGAATATATATGCGTAAGAACTGAACATATATGCGTAATAACGGAATATATATGTGTAAGAACGGAATATATATGTGTAAGAACTGAATATATATGCGTAAGAACAGAATATATATGCGTAAGAACTGAATATATATCCGTAAGAACGGAATATATATGCTGAAGAACTGAATATATATGCGTAAGAACGGAATATATATGTGTAAGAACTGAATATATATGTGTAAGAACTGAATATATATGCGTAAGAACTGAATATATATCCGAAAGAACGGAATATATATGCGTAAAAACGGAATGTATGTGTAAGAACTGAATAAATATGTGTAAGAACGGAATATATATGTGTAAGAACGGAATATATACGTGTAAGAACGGAATATATATGTGTAAGAACAGATTATATATGTGTAAGAACTGAATGTATATGCGTAAGAACCTGAATATATATGCGTAAGAACTGAATATATATGCGTAGACTGAATATATATGCGTAAGAACGGAATAAATATGTTTAAAAACGGAATATATATTGCAAGAACTGAATATATATGTGTAAAAACTGAATATATATGCGTAAGAACTAAATATATATGGGTAAGAACTGACTATATATGCGTAATATTTGAATATATATGTGTGAGAAATGAATATATATGCGTAAGAACTGAATATATATCCGAAAGAACGGAATATATATGCGTAAAAACGCAATATATGTGTAAGAACGGAATATATATGTGTAAGAACGGAATATATATGTGTAAGAACGGAATATATACGTGTAAGAACGGAATATATATGTGTAAAAACAGAATATATATGTGTAAGAACTGAATGTATATGCGTAAGAACTGAATATATATGCGTTAGAACTGAATATATATGCGTAGACTGAATATATATGCGTAAGAACGGAATAAATATGTTTAAAAACGGAATATATATTGCAAGAACTGAATATATATGTGTAAAAACTGAATATATATGCGTAAGAACTGAATATATATGCGTAAGAACTGAAAATATATGCGTAAGAACTGAATATATATGCGTAGACTGAATATATATGCGTAAGAACGGAATAAATATGTTTAAAAACGGAATATATATTGCAAGAACTAATATAGATGTGTAAAAACTGAATATATATGCGTAAGAACTGAATATATATGCGTAAGAACTGAATATATATGCGTAAGAACTGAATATATATGCGTAATAACTGAATATATATGTGTAAGAACTGAATATATATGCGTAAGAACTGAATATATATCCGAAAGAACGGAATATATATGCGTAAAAACGGAATATATGTGTAAGAACGGAATATATATGTGTAAGAACGGAATATATATGTGTAAGAACGGAATATATACGTGTAAGAACGGAATATATATGTGTAAGAACAGAATATATATGTGTAAGAACTGAATGTATATGCGTAAGAACTGAATATATATGCGTAAGAACTGAATATATATGCGTAGACTGAATATATATGCGTGAGAAAGGAATAAATATGTTTAAAAACGGAATATATATTGCAAGAACTGAATATATATGCGTAAGAACTGAATATATATGCGTAAGAACTGAATATATATGCGTAATAACTGAATATATATGCGTAAGAACTGAATATATATGCGTAAGAACTGAATATATATGCGTAAGAACGGAATATATATGTGTAAGAACGGAATATATATGCGTAAGAACGGAATATATATGTGTAAGAATGGAATATATATGTGTAAGAACGGAATATATATGTGTAAGAACGGAATATATGTGTGTAAGAACTGAATATATATGTGTAAGAAATGAATATATATGTGTAAGAACTGAAAATATATGCGTAAGAACGGAAAATATATGCGTAAGAACTGAATATATATGCGTAAGAACGGAATATATATGAGTAAGAACGGAATATATATGTGTAAGAAATGAATATATATGCGTAAGAACGGAATATATATGTGTAAGAAATGAATATATATGCGTAAGAACTGAATATATATGCGTAAGAGCTGATCATATATGCATAAGAACTGAATATATATGTGTAAGAACGGAATATATATGCGTAAGAACTGAATATATATCCGTAAGAACGGAATATATATGCGTAAGAACTGACTATATATGCGTAAAACTGAATATTTATGCGAAAGAACAAAATATAATATGCGTAAGAACGGAATATATGTGTAAGAACGGAATATATATGTGTAAGAACGGAATATATATGTGTAAGAACGGAATATATACGTGTAAGAACGTAATATATACGTGTAAGAACGGAATATATATGTGTAAGAAGTGAATATATATGCGTAAGAACTGAATATATATGCGTAAGAACGGAATATATATGTGTATGAACTGAATATATGTGCGTAAAACTGAATATATATGCGCAAGAACTGAATATATATGCGTTTGAGCTGATCATATATGCGTAAGAACTGAATATATATGTGTAAGAACTGAATATATATGTGTAAGAACTGAATATATGCGTAAGAACTGAATATATATGCGTAATAAATGAATATATATGCGTAAATACTGAATATATATGCGTAACAACGGAATATATATGCGTAAGAACGGAATATATATGTGTAAGAACTGAATATATATGCGTAAAAACTGAATATATATGCGTAAGAACTGAATATATATGCGTAAGAACTGAATATATGCGTAAGAACTGAATATTTATGCGTAAGAACTGAATATATATGCGTAAGAACTGCATATATGTGCGTACAACTGAATATATATGCGTAAGAACTGAATATATATGCGTAAGAACTGAATATATATGCGTAAGAACGGAATATATACATGTAAGAACGGAATATATATGTGTAAGAACTGAATATATATGTGTAAGAACGGAATATATGTTTAAGAATATATATGTGTAAGAACGGAATATATATGTGTAAGAATGGAATATATATGCGTAAGAACGGAATATATATGCGTAAGAACTGAACATATATGCGTAATAACGGAATATATATGTGTAAGAACGGAATATATATGTGTAAGAACTGAATATATATGCGTAAGAACAGAATATATATGCGTAAGAACTGAATATATATCCGTAAGAACGGAATATATATGCTGAAGAACTGAATATATATGCGTAAGAACGGAATATATATGTGTAAGAACTGAATATATATGTGTAAGAACTGAATATATATGCGTAAGAACTGAATATATATCCGAAAGAACGGAATATATATGCGTAAAAACGGAATATATGTGTAAGAACTGAATAAATATGTGTAAGAACGGAATATATATGTGTAAGAACGGAATATATACGTGTAAGAACGGAATATATATGTGTAAGAACAGATTATATATGTGTAAGAACTGAATGTATATGCGTAAGAACTGAATATATATGCGTAAGAACTGAATATATATGCGTAGACTGAATATATATGCGTAAGAACGGAATAAATATGTTTAAAAACGGAATATATATTGCAAGAACTGAATATATATGTGTAAAAACTGAATATATATGCGTAAGAACTAAATATATATGCGTAAGAACTGACTATATATGCGTAATATTTGAATATATATGTGTGAGAAATGAATATATATGCGTAAGAACTGAATATATATCCGAAAGAACGGAATATATATGCGTAAAAACGCAATATATGTGTAAGAACGGAATATATATGTGTAAGAACGGAATATATATGTGTAAGAACGGAATATATACGTGTAAGAACGGAATATATATGTGTAAAAACAGAATATATATGTGTAAGAACTGAATGTATATGCGTAAGAACTGAATATATATGCGTTAGAACTGAATATATATGAGTAGACTGAATATATATGCGTAAGAACGGAATAAATATGTTTAAAAACTGAATATATATTGCAAGAACTGAATATATATGTGTAAAAACTGAATATATATGCGTAAGAACTGAATATATATGCGTAAGAACTGAAAATATATGTGTAAGAACGGAATATATATGTGTAAGAACGGAATATATACGTGTAAGAACGGAATATATATGTGTAAGAACTGAATATATATGTGTAAGAACGGAATATATATGTGTAAGAAATGAATATATATGCGTAAGAACTGAATATATATACGTAAGAAAGGAATATATATGTGTATGAACTGAATATATATATGTAAGAACTGAATATATATGTGTAAGAACTGTATATATATGTGTAAGAACTGAATATATATGTGTAAGAACTGAATATATATGCGTAAGAACGGAATATATATGTGTAAGCACTGAATATATATGTGTAAGAACGGAATATATGTGTAAGAATATATATGCGTAACAACGAAATATATATGTGTAAGAACGGAATATGTATGCGTAAGAACTGAATATATATGTGTAAGAACTGAATATATATGTGTAAAAACTGAATATATAATGCGTAAGAACTGAATATATATGCGTAAAACTGAATATATATGCGAAATAACGGAATAAATATGCGTAAAAACGGAATATATGTGTAAGAACGGAATATATATGTGTAAGAACGGAATATATATGTGTAAGAACAGTATATATATGTGTAAGAACTGAATATATATGCGTAAGAACTGAATATATATGTCTAAGAACTGAATATATATGCGTAAGAACGGAATATATATGCGTAAGAACTCAATATATTTTCCTAAGAACTGAATACATATGCGTAAAACTGAATATATATGTGTAAGAACTGAATATATATGCGTAAGAAATGAATATATATGCGTAAAACTGAATATATTTGTAAGAACTGAATATATATGTGTAAGAACTGAATATACATGTATATGCGTAAGAACTGAATATATATGCGTAAGAACTGAATATATATGCGTAAAACTGACTATATATGTGTAAGAACGGAATATATATGCGTAAGAACTGAATATATATGCGTAAGAACTGAATATATATGTCTAAGAACTGAATATATATGCTTAAGAACTGAATATATATGCGTAAGAACTCAATATATATGCTTAAGAACTGAATATATATGCGTAAAACTGAATATATATGTGTAAGAACTGAATATATATGCGTAAGAACAGAATATATACGCGTAAGAACTGAATATATGTCTAAGAACTGAATAGATATCCGTAAGAACTGAATATATATGCGTAAGAACTGAATATATATGCGTACGAACGGAATATATATGGGTAAGAACGGAATATATATGTTTAAGAACGGAATATATATGCGTAAGAACGGAATATATATGTGTAAGAACGGAAAATATATCTTAAAGAACGGAAAATATGTGTAAGAACGGAATATATATGTGTAAGAACTGAATATATATGAGTAAGAACGGAATATATATGTGTAAGAACTGAATATATATGTGTAAGAACTGAATATATATGTGTAAGAACTGAATATATATGTGTAAGAACTGAATATATATGCGTAAAACTGAATATATATGTGTAAGAACTGAATATATATGCGTAAGAACTGAATATATATGCGTAAGAACTGAATATATATGTCTAAGAACTGAATATATATGCGTAAGAACTGAATATATATGCGTAAGAACTCAATATATATGCTAAAGAACTGAATATATATGCTTAAAACTGAATATATATGTGTAAGAACTGAATATATATGCGTAAGAACTGAATATATATGCGTAAGAACTGAATATATATGTCTTAGTACTGAATATATATGCATAGGAACTCAATATATATGCTTAAGAACTGAATATATATGCGTAA
This sequence comes from Cyrtodaria siliqua, assembly GCA_037043455.1. NCBI lineage: Eukaryota > Metazoa > Mollusca > Bivalvia > Adapedonta > Hiatellidae > Cyrtodaria > Cyrtodaria siliqua. Next base: position 1,613 of record JAWPHD010020380.1, on the reverse strand, counting down.
AACTGAATATAAATATGTGTAAGAACGGAATATATATGTATAAGAACTGAATATATATGTGTAAGAACTGAATATATATGTGTAGGAACTGAATATAGATGTGTAAGAACTGAATATATATGCGTAAGAACTGAATATATATGTGTAAGAACTGAATATATATGTGTAAGAACTGAATATAGATGTGTAAGAACTGAATATATATGCGTAAGAACTGAATATATATGCGTAAAACTGAATATATATGTGAAAGAACTGAATATATATGCGTAAGAACTGAATATATATGCGTAAGAACTGAATATATAAGCGTAAGAACTGAATATATATGCGTAAAACTGATATATATGTGTAAGAACTGAATATATATGCGTAAGAACTGAATATATATGCGTAAGAACTGAATATATATGCGTAAGAACTGAATATATATGTCTAAGAACTGAATATATATCCGTAAGAACTGAATATATATGCGTAAGAACTGAATATATAAGCGTAAGAACGGAATATATATGTGTAAGAACGGAATATATATGTGTAAGAACTGCATATATATGTGTAAGAACTGAATATATATGCGTAAGAACGGAATATATATGTGTAAGAACGGAATATATATTTGTAAAAACGGAAAATATATGTGTAAGAACGGAATATATATGTTTAAGAACTGAATATATATGTGTAAGAACTGAATATATATGTGTAAGAACTGAATATATATGTGTATGAACTCAATATATATGCGTAAGAACAGAATATATACGCGTAAGAACTGAATATATGTCTAAGAACTGAATAGATATCCGTAAAAACTGAATATATATGCGTAAGAACTGAATATATATGCGTACAAACGGAATATATATGGGTAAGAACGGAATATATATGTTTAAGAACGGAATATATATGCGTAAGAACGGAATATATATGTGTAAGAACGGAATATATATCTGTAAGAACAGAAAATATGTGTAAGAACGGAATATATATGTGTACGAACTGAATATATATGAGTAAAAACGGAATATATATGCGTAAGAACTGAATATATATGCGTAAGAACTCACTATATATGCTTAAGAACTGAATATATATGCGTAAGAACTGAATATATATGTGTAAGTACGGAATATATATTTGTAAGAACGGAAAATATATGTGTAAGAACGGAATATATATGTGTAACAACTGAATATATATGTGTAAGAATGGAAAATATATGTGTAGGAACTGTATATATGTATAAGAACTGAATATATATGTGTAAGAACTGAAAATATATGCGTAGGAACTGTATATATGTATAAGAACTGAATATATATGTGTAAGAACTGAATATATATGTGTAAGAACTGAATATATATGCGTAAGAACTAAATATATATGCGTAAAACTGAATATATATGTGTAAGAACTGAATATATATGCTTAAGAACTGAATATATATGCGTAAGAACTGAATATATATGCGTAAAACTGAATAAATATTTGTAAGTACTGAATATATATGCGTAAGAACTGAATATATATGCGTAAGAACTGAATATATATGTCTAAGAACTGAATATATATGCGTAAGAACGGAATATATATGCGTAAGAACTCAA